>QEPC01010558.1:428480-463569 GCA_003113815.1 Sphenodon punctatus | reverse complement strand
AACCTGAAGAGCAACAGGCGGGCGAACCCCCCCCTATCAGGGGGGCCAGCACCTCCCCCGCCCTTCCCACCACCATCACCTCCGTCTTATCAGGATTGAGCTTCAGTGTGCTCTGCCGCATCCAATCCGCCACGGCCTCCAAACATTGGGAGAGTAAAGAGACAGCAGGACCTGGGTCAGTTGAAAACGAGAGGTACAGCTGAGTATCATCAGCATATTGGTGACATTGCACCCCGAACCCTCTCACGATTTCCCACAGAGATATACACATTGAACAACAGTGGAGACAGAATGGAACCCTGCGGAACGTCACAGGTCGACGCCTGGGGGCTAGATGTTTCAGCCCCCAGCACCACCCGCTGGCTTCTACCTGAGAGGAATGAGCGGAACCATCCAAGGACAGTCCCGTCCAGACCTCCCAAGTCTCACAGCCGTCTCAACAGCAGCCCATGGTCCATGGTATCAAAAGCAGCCAAGAGATCTAGCAGGATCACAAAGGTCGAACATCCTGCATCCATCTTCCGGCGGCGAACATCCACCAAGGCCACCAACGCCGTCTCAGTACCGTAGCCGGGGCGGAACCCAGATTGAAGAGAGTCAAGGAAACTGATGCTGTCCAAATGCGCCTGGAGTTGCAGTGCCACTACCCGTTCAATAACCTTTCCTAAAAAGGGAAGATTAGAGACTGGTCGGTAGCTGGCGAGTGCGTCCACATCCAAAGATGGCTTCTTCAGCAGGGGGTGCACCACAGCCTCTTTGAAACTGTGTGACAATCTCCCCTGCCAAAGGGACGCATTCACTACCCTCGCCAGCACCGTTCCCAAGGTCTCCCTGGAGACTTTCACCAACCAGGACGAGCAAGGATCTAGTTCACAACTAGTGGTTCTGACAGACCCCAGGACATTCACCGCAGGTTTGATTAGCAAAGTTGTGATTCTATGTCAGACCTGTTGCAAATTTGCTTCCCAGCATGCAAAGTTATGCAAATCAAGTTAATTATGCAAATATTGCGCATGGCGAATTTGCAGAATTTGGCTTCACTGGTTGCAGAATTTTAAGATTTTTTTGGTGCAGTGAACTTGGGTCTGTGGCCTATGTTACAAATACGAAGCTAACTGCTTTACTTAAAGGACTGTTAATGTAAATCAGCATGGAGTACAGAATGACTATTCTAATTTGTGAATTTCAGAATGCTTGTAATATCTGGTTGCTGGAATACAAATTTGAGGGTGTGTGATCCTCTGGTGGGGTAGCACACTAGCATTTAGCAGGAACAAGAGTCTGATTCAAGTGAATGGGTCTCATGCTCATGCTAATTGCTAGCCTATGCTATTGTACTAGAGAATTCTGCTGTCCATCTCTACACATTCTTGCTATCATAACGAAGAGGTCAGTAAAACTCACTGATCCTTCTTAAGCAATGGTATTCTGTAAATGTTGCTATTCTTTCATCAGATTTCAAGTGTTAGATTCTATCCAGAGCTTGAAACATTTGCAAATTACAAACTTGCTCTGGATAATGTTAACTGCCAGATCTCATTCCTGCAAACGTGATGTTTTTATACGTGAAGTAATGTTTTAACAATATTTTCCCTTGTTCTTTCAGACAGTGGCATGGACCATCAAGCTCTCCTTAAACACTTTGAGCACCTCAACCACAACAATCCCCACACATTTGAACCTCAAGATTTAGATATGTTGATCAAAGCAGTGAGTGTTAAACAGCAAATATTTTATTGTTTGCTTGTTGCTAATGATGATGTGCTTCTCAGCAGTAGACACAAAACTTTTTACTTTTTTATATAGTACTGCAATCATGAATACCATGCCGCTCATAGCTTGAGGAACTCAGTTGGCTCTGTTGTGTTTTCTGTGCCATAAAAACACATGAATGTGTTTGATAATGAGCCTAACTTACATTCTCAAGCCAGTGTAAACAGTTTTGAGAATAAAATTTGGCTTTCAAGAGCACCTACACTCAATGATATTTTTACTCAGATAATGCCTTTAAGTTTCCTAGGATGTAATCTAGCCGTCACTTCTCTCAAAGTGACCCTGCAGATACTTGAACCCATACAGGAAAGACATAGCAAAATAGAACTTTTACAGAGTTGTGCTGGATATTTACTGTACATTATAGCGGAATGATCCACCACCATGTTTATGTTGGCACTAGCCCTTAGTGCCAACATGAGTCATATTTACTCTAGTGGGACTCATGCCAACATTAAGAATTAGTGAAACTGGATGCAGGATTGTGCTGTAGGTCTTAAAGATTCAGTATCAGTCAAACATAGATTTCTTGCTTACTTGACATCTTATCAGGAAAAGGAAATCTGACTGTGTGTGCATATTTTTTCCCCTCAGCAGTAGGAAAATAATGCTTCCCACAGAAAAAGATTTAACTTTCAATACACAGCAAATTCCTATCTGAGAGTAGAATCTGGCACAGAAAACGCAATGTATTTTAATTTTTTTTAGCCACTGGGGAGAAAAAAAGTTCTCCCTAACTTATTCTATAAATAGTTATAGACCTTCTCAAAATGTAACACTTAATGGCATAATTTCAGAAACAAACTGATTGATGCGGATAGAGAGAAAATTCTTCCATCGGGAAGTTTTTCATTTTTCTACGTTATTCCAATTTCTCCCCTCTTTCATTTATCAGCTTGGACACAATCTAATGAAAGTTTTGGAGGGTGTATTTTCCTCCAGAATTATTTTTTAAACAATGGGGGTTTTGGAGGTAGATTGTGGAATAAGTAGACAAGAACATCAGCTAAATGAAGCATCTTTTAAGGGAAAACATTAGAATACTGGGCTACCTCCTATAATACTATTAACTACAGGAAAATCTGAAGCAGAAAACTACTACAGATATACAATTTACTTCCAGATCTGAACAAACCTGCAGTAGCTAACCATCTGAGGATCTGGCTACATTAACATTGTTACAATTTGAGCTAGCTGGTAATGAATTAAGTAGTATACTTATAAATGTAGCTAAGACATTCCAACATGTTTGGTCATAGACCCCAAAAGTAAGCTGAAAATGTTTACTCCTGGAGTAGGGCATATCTACATGAGGAGTTAAGGTATAGTAAAGGAAGTAATTTTTAACGTGTGTTAGCAAAGACATATTAGGCCCTTTTCACACGGGCGCCCTCCCCCCCCCCCATGTGTGGTTGCAGGGGGGCGTACGAACGCCATGGCGGGTGTGGGGGGATGGGTGGGCACCCGTGGGAACACTGGGGGCAGTGGGTGGGGTCCATGCACGCTCCTGCGCTCCACTCACCTCCATCTGCCACCCGTGCACGGAGCAGTGGGCAGCAATAACCGATGCTCCGTGCATGGATGTGGATGGGGGTCCATGGGAACGCACCTCCACTCACCGTCCACCCACCGTGCCGCCCACCTACCCCCCCCCATCCACTGCGACCCGTGTGACAAGGGCCTCAGACATGTTAAAATGCTTGAGAAGGCTACCAGATGTTTTAACGTGTGATAGTCAGTATAAACTTGATGACCTGTTCAGAGCTAGCTATCATATGTTAGCCTGTCTACAAAACATATGTCAAAATGATTAACCAATAAATACATCCAGATGTGTCCGATACCTTTCTCACCCCTTACATAGAAATGGTTTAAGGAGCAGCTACTTCTTCAGTCCCTGTTGTCCCGTAACTCCTGGGGCAAAGTAAACTATGCCAGACCAGTATCTGACACAACTTATATCACCCATCAGTCATACTAGCAGCCTAGTTGGCTGATCTGTGATTCCAGTTGGAAAACTGGAATTACGTCCCCACACTCACCAGCACCTGGCCACTCATACCCTTTCACTTGTGTGCGAAGACAAGTATCAGCCCTGGGTTCAAACTGGTGGTGTGAGTAGCCTGCACAGAGGCAGGGAGGAAAGGAGTGCTGTACTCCCTCTTACACCACTGCACCGAACCAGGTCTGTAAATATTTTCATAAGAACATATGTAGTGCCCTACTGGGTCAGATCAATGGTCCATCAAGCCTAGCATCCTTGTCTCTGACAGTGGCCAATCTCTTTCTCTTGGAAGAAGTACCCAACAGGTCACAATCAACAATCCATTCTCGGTTGTTCCGGCCCCCAGCAGTAAGAGGTTACGTTCTCAAAACCTACGTGGCTAATAGCCATTAATGATCTATCCTCCCAAGAATTTATCAAATTCTGTCTTATTTGTTTTACCAACTTGGAGGAGTAGGGAAAGGACCTTTCTGACACTTCTCTTTGGTAAAAGCAGCTCAGCCATTAGTTTAATTTGTGTTGTACTGTACAATGGTGATTTGTCCAGCCCCATTCCATGCTTTGCAAAAGCAGTACAATCCTTTCAGAATGAAATGTTTTGTTATTTGTAGGCTACAAGTGACTTGGAAAATTATGACAAGACCCGTCATGATGAATTTAAGAAATATGAGATGCTGAAAGAGCACGAGAGGAGAGAGTATTTAAAAACACTGAATGAAGAAAAACGACACGAAGAGGAGTCCAAATATGAGGAGATGAAGAAAAAGCATGGCAGTCACCCCAAAGTTAATCATCCTGTAAGGATACTTTCTGTAAACATTGCTTATCCATCCGAGACAAACTTTGCATACAAAACAGCATAGGCGAGTAATAAGACTTGTTCATGCATATGTTATCAGCAGTAAATTGAGGAGATTTTTCAAAAGTAGTTGTGTTGGCCTTACTGGGTGTTTTCAAATGAGCAAGGTGATTGGGGAGAGGGTGTCTGTGGCTGCCGTGTGGCTCTGACATGGAGCAATCATGCAGGCAGGTGGAATGGTGGGGAGCGATTCAAACGGACAGCTCCCAGTGTGGCTACCCCAGCCACAGAAGCAGCCACCTTACATTGGACTGGCCCTGCACGGGACACTGTTTTTTCCAGCATGGTCCCATGTGTGATCATGAGTGGGTGTTCTGTGGCTCACAGGAGTGTGCGTCTCCCTGCTCCAACTTCAGACAGGCAGTCGAATCCATGGCTCCTGGGTGGCCATGCATGGTAGCATCTCTTCTGAAAACACTCACTCTTGAACTCAATGGGAATTTTGTCACTAACTTCAGTAAGAACAGAATTAGGCCAATGCTGAATGCTTTTAAAATCCTTACCATACATGCTTTTTAGGTGCTTGATGTGCAGTTAAGTTGCTCATTGGCAAATGCTAGCTGGTAAAGAAACTAAAATGATTTGGGTGGGGACTAGAAAAGTGTTCTGTGCTCCTCCCAGGTACATCCTGGCACTCTGCTTGGGCTGCAGCTTTTGCAGCAACCTCCCTTCTGGATAAGGAGGATCAACAGGCATTCCCTTTAGGCAGAGCTGTAAATCAGTTAGATGGGCTGGGCAGAGTGATGCAAGTTTTTCCTTTTACCCCAGAGGCAGAACATGTTGCTTCATGGTCTTACCAACTTCTGGGTTTCTTCAGTGGCATTCCTCCTTTTCAAGTAACGTCTCTGATTCAGGGTTTTCAACCCTGTCTTCTGCCTTTTGTGATTACATCAGAACTGTAAATCTCTTCTACATTTCTCTGAAATACCAAGTCCATCTTACCATACTTCACTTGTAGCTGGCTCTCTTATGCACACTTCTGGTTTATCTTTGAGTTTGCCTAATAATCTGAGTGCTGAACCACACTGTGCCTGGGGAACAGTGTGTGTGCAGACAGAGGTTTCATCCTGCCTCTTAATTGCCAGTAGTTGTGCTATACGTTTATCTTTCATAGCATTTTGACATCCATAGTTTTGATTAAACAGCCAATTTCTAGCATCATCCCATAGTACAATAACTCAAATCGCTCTAAGGCCTCTGTGTGTGCGTCCAGGAAGGAGCGCTGACCATGTAACGTATCTGTAATCTCATAAGAATCACTGTCCTTAGCTTGTGGCAAATTAAAGGTCGTTGAAGATTTCTAAATTCATTTTTTGGACAGAGTATTCTTCTGATTTTTGATATTGCATCACCTATCCAGTAGCCTAAAGTAGGGGATGCTGTTCACTTACCTCCCACCTGTGCATTAAAATAAAACGAGTGCCCAGCAATAGGCCACTCCTTTTGTTTACTATCATTCTTTTTGTCTTCCAGTTATTATTACCAGCCCATGTTTCTTGCTAGTGTTCTTCACGGCATCAAGTATATTTTAGAGTTGTATCCTAGAGGAGGCAATGTGTACAGGGACATCAGCGTATCATATGTTGTTGACGTGTATGTTAACTTGAATACCATACTTGAATACATCATTCTATTTTGAATAATTGTGAGGGGGAAAAACACAGCCCATTGATGTCAATGGAAAGACTTCCAGCTGACTTCCATGGACTTTCCATATCCAAGGAAGCAGCGCCAACCAAAAATACTTTATTAAAGCTTTCCTGAAAAACTTGTAGTGGAATAAAATTACAAGAAATTTCTCTTCATTCACCCTTTGTGTCATTTCTATTTGTAATCAATTCACAGGGAAGCAAAGACCAACTGAAAGAGGTGTGGGAAGAGGCAGATGGACTGGATCCTAATGACTTTGACCCAAAGACATTTTTCAAGTTACACGGTAAGAGATTAGGCTTACTGTAAAAAGGAACATATAGAGTGCATTATCTTCTGCTGGGAAAGTGTAAGCAATGTCCCAAAAAGAGTGGAGAAGTAATGAGCCTCCACAACAGTAAGCTATTGGCCTTCACAACATCCCATTGCCATTCTGTGGCAATGAATTCCACGGTTTTGTGTTATGTGAAAAAAACTGACTTGTCTCTTCTTAAATCTGTTGCCTGTTAATTTCATTGTAGGTAAAAGCAGATGTGACGGTGGTCCACTTAGGTCTGCAGGCCACCTGCATGTCTGCTTTTGTGCCGCCAGGTGTTGACCCAGGATGCCCCCAGGCCGTGTCAACAACTAGCCCAGGCTCTGACTTCGGGAAACCCCCAAAGTCACAGCCCAAGCCAAGCTAAGACCTGCCTATGCAGACCACAGTGGGTTAGCACTTCTGTTGTGGCCCACCATGACCTGGCCCAGATTGGGGCCCACTGTGGCTGGCCGCCATGGCTGCCCATCATGGCGGGGGGGCTGGAAAGGGCTGGTCAAGTGTGTTGCAGTTCTCCCCCTCCCCAGGCTGCACAGGCAGCAGGATGGTGACCCGGCTGTGGGCACATATGTTCGGTGCCCTGACACGTCCTGGACGGTATCCCCCGTGAATTTCTGCCCCGGGCCAGGTTTTGACAGTGGCACACCACCATCATATGTGTGTTTACCCTGAGTGTCCCCTAGTTCAGAGGTGGAAAACCTCTAGCCCATGGGCCAAACCCAGCCCATTCCTCTTTCTTTTTGAGGGTGGGGAGGGCTTTTAAATTCCTGGATCTGGCCCATGGTTCTAGACCCTAGCCTTAGGGGAAGGAAGCAGAGATGAAGGCATGCATTCTTGGGTGGGTTATGGATCCATGGGACAGACCCATGATCTAGACCCTGCCTTTTCTTTCCCAATCTTGAGCACACCCCTAAAGCATCCACATGCCCAACTATTATCTGACTCACAGAACTTGTACTCATTTTCAAAGTGGCCTGTGGGATGGAAAAGATTCCCAGCCATGCCCTAGTTCATGTTTGTGAGAGAGTGAACAGGGAACTATAGAGGTTAAGCCAGCCTGGGCTGCATGCTGATATATGCTTATCAGACCTAGGGAGCAGCCACATGAACAGCAGGGGCCCGATCCCCCATGTGCCCCTGTGGAGGGCAGTTGCTGCTGCCACACTACAGGGCAAGCATGGGGAGCCAGCCACACGGTGAGAGGGAAGCTGCTTGCCCTGGGGTGGGGGTAACATCTAGTGGGTTTGGGGTGCACAAGCCACTGCGTTGCGTGGCTTGTTTGCCCAGGGGTAAGGCTACCTAAAAAGCGGTAGCCTCCCCGGCCCATCTCATCTGGTTGCCCCTCTGTTGTGAATGACACTTACACTTTATTTTCTATAGCTATTAAATCTATATTTGTATGTTTTGTGCTTTTATAGATGTCAATAATGATGCTTACCTGGATGAGCAAGAATTAGAAGCTCTGTTTACTAAAGAGGTNATGTGATCTGTTAAAGCTGTTATTGCTTCAGCCCCAATTGGGGATTCCGTGGTGTTAACCCCCGAAGTTTCGGGGAAAAGTTTCTTTTGTATTTCAGCTCCAGTTCTTCGGCTGGGGTACTCCTGGGGAAGCGAGGGCGCGCTCTCCCTACGCATGCCCAGTCGAAAGTCTGTGCTGCCTCCTAGTGGTCAAGAGGGAGAACGCTCCCTAGGTCCGAATAAACTCCCTAGAAGGCTACAGAAGGGCAATTCACAGGTAAGAATCCCAATTGCCCTTTCTATGCTGGGACAAGCACACCGAAAATCTCCTTCCAACAATTCCAATAATTGTGGGCATGTGGCAAAACTGCAGACCGTTTGGGGGTGGGTGAAGAGTGCAAGAGAACTACCCTTTCCAAAATGTGGCCGCTTTCATTGCAAAGTCTTGATATATGGATACATAGTACATCTTTTCCCTCCAGAGAGACTGCAAACACATAGCCAATCTTCACGTGTGAGGATGGATTTTTTTCCCAAGGGCGGGAAAACAGAAAATCAGGCATTAAATGTCCCATCCAAGGCCACACAGTGAATCAGAATTTGAACAGATGCACAAAACTGGGATTATAGAGTAGACAGTTTGAGACTGCCATGTGCCCAATTCACTAGATCATGCTGTCTCTACCATTGTTTTATTAATCTCAATGCTTGCCTTGTGATTATCTTCGGAATCCTGTATTAACTGTTCCTCAGAGCCCAGAACCCATTGCAACAGTAGTGTTGAGATGTCAGAAGAGCTGATGCAGACATAATAGGTCTGGACTATGTTGATGATTGGATCTTAATAGAAGTAAACTAGAAGTCATTATTTCCAGCTAAAGCAATGCCTTTTCTTATTAGAAAAGTAAAACAGGTTGCGTAAAGAGGGTAGGGGAGAGGGGTGGCTGAATTAACCAACATAGGATATCCTTAAAGTCACTCTTGCATCACTAATAGCACTTCACATGCAATAAATTAGATTCAAGGGATTATTTGGAATCCAGAATGGGTGTGCTGCAACGAACAACTGTTTCACTGCCTGGCTATTTAGTAGGGAGTGAATTGCACTCATGCTCCAGTTACAGTGCTGGAGAGCCTCTTATATTCTAACTCCTAATAAATAGATTTTGCAGTAATTAATAATGTGGTGTACTCAGTAATGAGCCACTTATGTCTGCAGTTTGTTGCAGAGCCAAATTAATAGCTTGACATCATTTATTCTATTGCAAATTCTTCTATAAAAGGGTCACAGTGTCTACCAGACTGTAATATGAAAATGTCTATGTGGCACCTGCTGGGTAAAGACCAGTGCCTACTGCAGCCAGACAAAGTCTTTCTTCTGATGAACTTCCCATGTCGTCCAGCCCAGAAGAGCAAGAACCACTCAAGTTTAAAGTGTAAAATTATAACGACTTCCCCCAATAAATCAGTGAATATTAGTAACTGTTCATAGGAAAACTTGTAAAATATAGTTGTACATATGGGCCAGTCCATAAAGTACACCATGAAATAAGAGGGCGGAGGCAGTGCCAGCCTTACCACAGGGCAATCCTGTGTGACCACCCCAGGCCCTGCTCCTTTCTCTAGTTCCGGGGGCCTCACAGTGGCCCTCCTTTTCACCAAGGCAATGTGTAGGAGCCCCTTGGGGCCCCCCAGTGGGTCCACAACCACCTATAGGGCCCTGCATTTTATCTTTGCGTGCAAATTCTAAGGCTGGCCCTGAGTGGGGGGCTTGCAAAGTTGTGACAATGGCCATTCTTAAACAGGATGTGCCCATGCAGGTTCACCCATTCCTCACCCACCTGAGTGCTCATTTGAAGGCGGTGTGGGTAGGAGCACGCTCTCATGACTCATGCCACGTATGGAGCATTGGGGGAAAAGCCAGGATGCTACATGCGGGAACACCTAGCGCACACCCATCCTGGCCCTTTTGATTCCCACCCATCCCCCACTCACCAAACACGCATGAGTTTAAAAACGGCCAAAGTGTGACAAGATGGGGTGGAGACATTGGTCGCAACGTGATGTTGCAACCAAATATTTGCTTCTTTGGCACAATCATTTATTATATGGGCTCTTTAGGTAGGTACAGGTACATTTACTTCCTTCCCTGTCTCACCTCTATACCTCCTCCCACTTAGTTGCATATTTGCTTATTCTTTACTATCTTCCTCCCTCTTGCCCTCATTTGGAGTGAAAACAGATGTGACAGCAGTGAGGTGGCTCCCTGCCCTGCCCTGGGGTGAACTACTGCAGCTGCCGTTCCTTGGGTTGGCAGGGAGGGCTGTTCACACATGCAGCCCTCCCCCCATAACCCAGGCATAGGGGCGGATATCACAGATCCCTCCACACCCCGAGGAGCTGTTCACGAGGGGCAGGACTTCCAGCCCAATGCTGGTTAGCAGGATTAGGCCCTGGGAAGAGCTGCCACCAAACAACTGGTGAGAGATGCTCTTCTCACCATCATCACCCAGCTCTTTGGTGCGCACACATGGCCTGCCAAACAGCTGATCGGGGAGTATGCACTCCTCTTCCCCCCCACCCATGAGCTGCTTTGTGCATGCACCCAGCACACCAAACATCTGATTGGGGAGCACTCCTTGGGGCCCCNATGGGTGGGCACCCGTGGGAACACTGGGGGCAGTGGGTGGGGTCCATGCACGCTCCTGCGCTCCACTCACCTCCATCCGCCACCCGTGCACGGAGCAGTGGGCAGCAATAACCGATGCTCCGTGCATGGATGTGGATGGGGGTCCATGGGAACGCACCTCCACTCACCGTCCACCCACCGTGCCGCCCACCTACCCCCCCCCATCCACTGCGACCCGTGTGACAAGGGCCTCAGACATGTTAAAATGCTTGAGAAGGCTACCAGATGTTTTAACGTGTGATAGTCAGTATAAACTTGATGACCTGTTCAGAGCTAGCTATCATATGTTAGCCTGTCTACAAAACATATGTCAAAATGATTAACCAATAAATACATCTAGATGTGTCCGATACCTTTCTCACCCCTTACATAGAAATGGTTTAAGGAGCAGCTACTTCTTCAGTCCCTGTTGTCCCGTAACTCCTGGGGCAAAGTAAACTATGCCAGACCAGTATCTGACACAACTTATATCACCCATCAGTCATACTAGCAGCCTAGTTGGCTGATCTGTGATTCCAGTTGGAAAACTGGAATTACGTCCCCACACTCACCAGCACCTGGCCACTCATACCCTTTCACTTGTGTGCGAAGACAAGTATCAGCCCTGGGTTCAAACTGGTGGTGTGAGTAGCCTGCACAGAGGCAGGGAGGAAAGGAGTGCTGTACTCCCTCTTACACCACTGCACCGAACCAGGTCTGTAAATATTTTCATAAGAACATATGTAGTGCCCTACTGGGTCAGATCAATGGTCCATCAAGCCTAGCATCCTTGTCTCTGACAGTGGCCAATCTCTTTCTCTTGGAAGAAGTACCCAACAGGTCACAATCAACAATCCATTCTCGGTTGTTCCGGCCCCCAGCAGTAAGAGGTTACGTTCTCAAAACCTACGTGGCTAATAGCCATTAATGATCTATCCTCCCAAGAATTTATCAAATTCTGTCTTATTTGTTTTACCAACTTGGAGGAGTAGGGAAAGGACCTTTCTGACACTTCTCTTTGGTAAAAGCAGCTCAGCCATTAGTTTAATTTGTGTTGTACTGTACAATGGTGATTTGTCCAGCCCCATTCCATGCTTTGCAAAAGCAGTACAATCCTTTCAGAATGAAATGTTTTGTTATTTGTAGGCTACAAGTGACTTGGAAAATTATGACAAGACCCGTCATGATGAATTTAAGAAATATGAGATGCTGAAAGAGCACGAGAGGAGAGAGTATTTAAAAACACTGAATGAAGAAAAACGACACGAAGAGGAGTCCAAATATGAGGAGATGAAGAAAAAGCATGGCAGTCACCCCAAAGTTAATCATCCTGTAAGGATACTTTCTGTAAACATTGCTTATCCATCCGAGACAAACTTTGCATACAAAACAGCATAGGCGAGTAATAAGACTTGTTCATGCATATGTTATCAGCAGTAAATTGAGGAGATTTTTCAAAAGTAGTTGTGTTGGCCTTACTGGGTGTTTTCAAATGAGCAAGGTGATTGGGGAGAGGGTGTCTGTGGCTGCCGTGTGGCTCTGACATGGAGCAATCATGCAGGCAGGTGGAATGGTGGGGAGCGATTCAAACGGACAGCTCCCAGTGTGGCTACCCCAGCCACAGAAGCAGCCACCTTACATTGGACTGGCCCTGCACGGGACACTTTTTTTTCCAGCATGGTCCCATGTGTGATCATGAGTGGGTGTTCTGTGGCTCACAGGAGTGTGCGTCTCCCTGCTCCAACTTCAGACAGGCAGTCGAATCCATGGCTCCTGGGTGGCCATGCATGGTAGCATCTCTTCTGAAAACACTCACTCTTGAACTCAATGGGAATTTTGTCACTAACTTCAGTAAGAACAGAATTAGGCCAATGCTGAATGCTTTTAAAATCCTTACAATACATGCTTTTTAGGTGCTTGATGTGCAGTTAAGTTGCTCATTGGCAAATGCTAGCTGGTAAAGAAACTAAAATGATTTGGGTGGGGACTAGAAAAGTGTTCTGTGCTCCTCCCAGGTACATCCTGGCACTCTGCTTGTGCTGCAGCTTTTGCAGCAACCTCCCTTCTGGATAAGGAGGATCAACAGGCATTCCCTTTAGGCAGAGCTGTAAATCAGTTAGATGGGCTGGGCAGAGTGATGCAAGTTTTTCCTTTTACCCCAGAGGCAGAACATGTTGCTTCATGGTCTTACCAACTTCTGGGTTTCTTCAGTGGCATTCCTCCTTTTCAAGTAACGTCTCTGATTCAGGGTTTTCAACCCTGTCTTCTGCCTTTTGTGATTACATCAGAACTGTAAATCTCTTCTACATTTCTCTGAAATACCAAGTCCATCTTACCATACTTCACTTGTAGCTGGCTCTCTTATGCACACTTCTGGTTTATCTTTGAGTTTGCCTAATAATCTGAGTGCTGAACCACACTGTGCCTGGGGAACAGTGTGTGTGCAGACAGAGGTTTCATCCTGCCTCTTAATTGCCAGTAGTTGTGCTATACGTTTATCTTTCATAGCATTTTGACATCCATAGTTTTGATTAAACAGCCAATTTCTAGCATCATCCCATAGTACAATAACTCAAATCGCTCTAAGGCCTCTGTGTGTGCGTCCAGGAAGGAGCGCTGACCATGTAACGTATCTGTAATCTCATAAGAATCACTGTCCTTAGCTTGTGGCAAATTAAAGGTCGTTGAAGATTTCTAAATTCATTTTTTGGACAGAGTATTCTTCTGATTTTTGATATTGCATCACCTATCCAGTAGCCTAAAGTAGGGGATGCTGTTCACTTACCTCCCACCTGTGCATTAAAATAAAACGAGTGCCCAGCAATAGGCCACTCCTTTTGTTTACTATCATTCTTTTTGTCTTCCAGTTATTATTACCAGCCCATGTTTCTTGCTAGTGTTCTTCACGGCATCAAGTATATTTTAGAGTTGTATCCTAGAGGAGGCAATGTGTACAGTGACATCAGCGTATCATATGTTGTTGACGTGTATGTTAACTTGAATACCATACTTGAATACATCATTCTATTTTGAATAATTGTGAGGGGGAAAAACACAGCCCATTGATGTCAATGGAAAGACTTCCAGCTGACTTCCATGGACTTTCCATATCCAAGGAAGCAGCGCCAACCAAAAATACTTTATTAAAGCTTTCCTGAAAAACTTGTAGTGGAATAAAATTACAAGAAATTTCTCTTCATTCACCCTTTGTGTCATTTCTATTTGTAATCAATTCACAGGGAAGCAAAGACCAACTGAAAGAGGTGTGGGAAGAGGCAGATGGACTGGATCCTAATGACTTTGACCCAAAGACATTTTTCAAGTTACACGGTAAGAGATTAGGCTTACTGTAAAAAGGAACATATAGAGTGCATTATCTTCTGCTGGGAAAGTGTAAGCAATGTCCCAAAAAGAGTGGAGAAGTAATGAGCCTCCACAACAGTAAGCTATTGGCCTTCACAACATCCCATTGCCATTCTGTGGCAATGAATTCCACGGTTTTGTGTTATGTGAAAAAAACTGACTTGTCTCTTCTTAAATCTGTTGCCTGTTAATTTCATTGTAGGTAAAAGCAGATGTGACGGTGGTCCACTTAGGTCTGCAGGCCACCTGCATGTCTGCTTTTGTGCCGCCAGGTGTTGACCCAGGATGCCCCCAGGCCGTGTCAACAACTAGCCCAGGCTCTGACTTCGGGAAACCCCCAAAGTCACAGCCCAAGCCAAGCTAAGACCTGCCTATGCAGACCACAGTGGGTTAGCACTTCTGTTGTGGCCCACCATGACCTGGCCCAGATTGGGGCCCACTGTGGCTGGCCGCCATGGCTGCCCATCATGGCGGGGGGGCTGGAAAGGGCTGGTCAAGTGTGTTGCAGTTCTCCCCCTCCCCAGGCTGCACAGGCAGCAGGATGGTGACCCGGCTGTGGGCACATATGTTCGGTGCCCTGACACGTCCTGGACGGTATCCCCCGTGAATTTCTGCCCCGGGCCAGGTTTTGACAGTGGCACACCACCATCATATGTGTGTTTACCCTGAGTGTCCCCTAGTTCAGAGGTGGAAAACCTCTAGCCCATGGGCCAAACCCAGCCCATTCCTCTTTCTTTTTGAGGGTGGGGAGGGCTTTTAAATTCCTGGATCTGGCCCATGGTTCTAGACCCTAGCCTTAGGGGAAGGAAGCAGAGATGAAGGCATGCATTCTTGGGTGGGTTATGGATCCATGGGACAGACCCATGATCTAGACCCTGCCTTTTCTTTCCCAATCTTGAGCACACCCCTAAAGCATCCACATGCCCAACTATTATCTGACTCACAGAACTTGTACTCATTTTCAAAGTGGCCTGTGGGATGGAAAAGATTCCCAGCCATGCCCTAGTTCATGTTTGTGAGAGAGTGAACAGGGAACTATAGAGGTTAAGCCAGCCTGGGCTGCATGCTGATATATGCTTATCAGACCTAGGGAGCAGCCACATGAACAGCAGGGGCCCGATCCCCCATGTGCCCCTGTGGAGGGCAGTTGCTGCTGCCACACTACAGGGCAAGCATGGGGAGCCAGCCACACGGTGAGAGGGAAGCTGCTTGCCCTGGGGTGGGGGTAACATCTAGTGGGTTTGGGGTGCACAAGCCACTGCGTTGCGTGGCTTGTTTGCCCAGGGGTAAGGCTACCTAAAAAGCGGTAGCCTCCCCGGCCCATCTCATCTGGTTGCCCCTCTGTTGTGAATGACACTTACACTTTATTTTCTATAGCTATTAAATCTATATTTGTATGTTTTGTGCTTTTATAGATGTCAATAATGATGCTTACCTGGATGAGCAAGAATTAGAAGCTCTGTTTACTAAAGAGGTAAAAAGAAAAAAACTGATCAGAACATTTCAGTTTATTCAATCTGTTAAATAAACATTCTTTTTAAAATGCATACATTAAAAAAACTACTAATGGGGAAAAAAAAACCAAACCCTCACTCATCCCAAACTCTGGATGCCCTCAATACTTTTTATAAAATTCTAGAACATTAAAGGAGAGGAAGGCTGGTCTAGTTGTAGAAGCACTGGCCTGGCACATGGGATAACTGGGTTCAATTTTCCACTCTGCTAAAAGTGATACAGGCCCTTAAAGTTACATTTTCAAGACACAAATAGTACTCTTACGTTTAAGTCCCATGAACTTTTAACTAGCATAAATCTGATTGCAAGTCAGGTGGGTTGTGCCTTTTCATCTAGATCAGAGGTGGCCAAGAGGTAGATCGTGATCTACTGGTAAATCATAAGCTAGTCGTGTTGGAGGGGGACCAATCTCTTGGAGATCATCTCTGGGAATGAGATCAGGACTGGAACCCCAGGAATGTCTCTGGAAAAATATGCGCTAGGAGAATTTCGTCAGTTCTCTCAAGGGGATCACTCCTCTCCAAGGGCATAGCTATAATAGGGACAGTGATTCTGCACCTGAGCCCATAAGCCTGTGGAGGGTTTGGGGGGGGCGGGGAGGACAACACACTCCGTGCTGCAGCTGCATCCCTGCTGCTAGAACAGAGGAGAAAAGGTGGCTCATTCCATCTTCTGCACAAGGGCCCATTCCAGCCTAGCTACTGCTCTGCTCCTCTGCAGTCCTGAGACCGGTCACGGAGATGTCCTAAGCCTGAAGCAGGAAGACATCCTGGTAGATTGCCTGCAGTTGGCACCTTGATCAGGTGCACCATAGGTTTGGCCACCCCTGATCTAGGTGCTTTATAAGATTCCTTATCTATAAAAATGGGGTTTACCGTTCTCCCCTAGCCCCTCAAAGGAGTGGCAGAAGGCTAAATATATTTAATGATTGGGTAGCACCCGGATGTTACAAATGATGGGATGGGGTGCTCCAGAAGCAAGTAGAGGGTATGAATTAGACGCTGGGTGTTTTTAGACAGACCCAAGGGTGGCCACCCCAAGGTCTGCTCCAGCTGCAGTAGACCCTGCAGTCTGCCTGCACAGCTTCCCCCTCCCCATGGAGCTGAGGGCAGACCGCCAGCTGCTCTCGCCCGCAGCTCTCTGGTTGCTGCCAGGGCAACCTCCAGCCTGAAGCAGCGCTGCAGTAGACTGTCTGCTAGTCAACAGACTGCTGCTCCGCCCCCAGTCGGTGCTCTGGGTTTGGGCAGCCCGCTCTGCTTGCAGTGTAGAGCACCACAAGCAAGCTGGCCCAGAGTAGGTAGTGCCTGCTCCTCTCCTGCTCTGCCTCACACCAGGGTGGCCTGCCTCTACACAGATGGGGGTACACAGCCACAAAAAGTTTGTGAACCACTGAGCTAGAGAGAACAAGATTATTTTGTATCATGCCTTCAGTGTTAAACTGACTATTGTGGACCAGTTGAGAGAGTGAACTCCAGATATCAGGACTATAAGAGAATATCTTACCAGCAGTTCTCTCCCTCTTATCCCATTGGGGGCTCTAGAACTGCATGGTGTTGTAAATGGGCACATCCCAACTCTTTCATACTTCCAGGTGAAACCTATCTAGCCCCTTAAAATCAACCTATAATCCCCAAAGTTAGTCAGTGTAGATTGAAGAGCACAGCTATAATGTACACTCACTAGAAGAGATACCACTTAAGAGGGGAGCCTCTGATTTCTCCCCCAGCTTTAGGCTTCATGTGGGTGGACTATGTTTCTGGATGGATTTAAGATGGTGGTGGGGAATTACACTAGTCCATTCTCAAAGTGACAGAGGCACCCATAACTCTTCAATAGTCAAACATTAATTCCATGCAGTTAAAAAGAACACCATCTGTTTAAACAATCTTACCAAAATAAAGTCATTGCTATATTAACTGTTAAGTTTGGAAAAGCTTCCACTAACGCGTGGTTCAAATATCTCCTGCATTGAACAAATAGCAGTTTCCTCCAGCTAATATTTCTGTCAATTTCAGCTGGAGAAAGTCTATGATCCTAAAAATGAAGAGGATGACATGATAGAAATGGAAGAAGAGAGGCTAAGAATGAGAGAGCATGTCATGAATGAGGTATGGCCTAAGATTTAATGGAATTGGCCAATTTTGCTGATGGAACTGTAAAATTCTATTGAAATCAGCAAGATTGCCCAGGTATAGCAACACAAAAAATATAGTGCAATATACTGTATGTTACTCCATTGCTATACACTATTGTACTTTAATGTATGCCAGGGGTAGGGAACCTTTGAAAATTAGTGCAAGCTCTAAGGGCCGCATAGAAGTTGCGGGCAGAGGTGTGTAATGGGAACACTCAAGAAAAGGAGGGTCTAGATCATGGATCTGTCTCCTACCCTTGTGTGCATTATCTTATCTCTTCTCCATTACTCTGAACTCAGTTTTTCAGTGCTTGGGGAGGAACTGAATCCAGGGGCCAGATCCAGGAGCTGGAAAGGGGTCATGTAAAAACTTGCCATGGGCCACATTTGGCCCCTGGGTCTGAGGTTCCCCATACCTGACGTATGCAGAAGTACAGTTACAAAGGCATATTGCATCTTTTCATGGAGGTTCATCTCTCCCTGGATCTCCCCTCCTTCCATAGACAGTGCAAGACCTGGCTGTTTCTCCAGGCGTTCGGTGAGGGGGACAGGTAGTGGGTGGATGGTTAGGGGTGGGGGGGTACTTATGACCTCATCGGCTGTTTTATATTCTATATTTAATTGTATTTATATTTTTTGTTTTTATTGTTGTTAGCTGCCCTGAGCTGCCATTGGGCAGGAGGGGTTGGGATACAAGTTGTGATATAAATAAATAATAAATGAATAAACAAATACCAGTTGGAGGGATAAAGATACTGAACAGGAAGATGATTTTTTCATGTAAATTCCAAAGAAATTATGCTATGCAGCGTGGGAAGAGGACACAGACTTCCATCTGTCCTGATATCTTGAGATTCACCAGTAAATTCCTACAGATATTGGGGCACTGAGAAACATAGGTCCAGCCTCTCTCTGTTAATCCTTTGGCTTGACCTTTATGCCTGTTAGCACGGCTCCAAGTGGAACCTTTTTTGTGAATGCTTTTCTAAGTATAGTGGCCCATCACTTACTTCAGAGGGAGACCTACAGCAAAAAGGGCCAATCTATGTAAAGGATTGCCAGCATTAATTCCTACAGACATTTCCCGTAGGCTTAGCAAGGAGTGATGTTGATGCTGTGTAACTGCTATCCCCCAACTATGCCTCTTCCATGCTAGTACTTCCCATAAATTATTTATTATTATTATTCCCTTTTAAGTAGTGCTTTACAGTCCTTATCTAGCTCACACTTACAACCTTGTTACCATTATTCCCATTTTGCAGATGGGGAACGGGCTGAGACACCATAATTTGCACAAGGCTAACTAGTGACCTCAAGGCTAAGATGGGATTTAAATCCTTGGGTGATAACAAACAAGATATTTCCCCCCAGTAACCCCAGATTCACCTGTCAGTTTGAACAGTGGCTGCCAGATGTTTTCCCCAGGGCCTCCCAGGGGCAGCCCCATGCTATGTTGTTCCCAGAAATGTGGAGCACGCACAGTAGAACTGGACCAGTTTAATTGGACCCAGCCCAGTTTAATTGGACCAGTTTAATTGGACCCAGCCCAGCCCAGCCCAGCCCAGCCCGGGGCAGTGGGGCTTCCGTGGTGCACCTCCTGTGTGAAAAGCACCAGAAGCCCTGCCCACAATCCCCATCCCCGTATAGGTCCGCCAGCAAGGTGGACAAGACCATGATACCTGCAAGGATTGGGCCCCTGGAAGAAGCTGCCACCAGCCGCCTATCAGTTGTTGGAGCAGAGTGTGTGTGTGTGTGCGTGTGTGTGTGTTAGTTACCCGGCTGCTTCCCCATCAGCTGTTGGAGTGGACCACAGGGAGGAGGAGGAGGAGCAGCTGCAGCAGCAGACGGAACCCAAAGGAGGAGCAGCCCCTAAGTCCCTGGCTCAAGTGACTACTTATGCAGTCAGTGACACTGGGTCTGATCCTCCTCCTCCTCCTCCCCCCTGGGTTCCGCACCAACAGCTGATGTGCAGACGGGCGTGCAGACCGTCCCCCCTCCCTGCCACCCCAGCAGCTTCCTCCAGGGGTCTGATCCTGCGTGCTGACCATGTGTTGGGCTTCCTGAATGACACCGAAGCAATGGGGCTGCATGGTGGGTGCCTGTGTCCCCATCGTACCCACATGTGGGTCTTCCCACGCTGTCCATGCTGGTGGCTGCTGCATGGGGGACCCCATGGGGTGGCTCTGGGTTCCGGGGCATTCCTGGCCTGTGTGTTAACACCCATTGTCTCCCAGGTCCCGGTCCAACACCTTATCCACTGGGCTACACTGGCTCTCTGGAGGACTGGTGTAAGAAAGGGATTCCATTACCTGCAGGAAGGAGTGTGTAGCTCCGCTTCTGCAGTAGAACTGGACCAGTTTAATTGGTTTTCTGCCACTTCAAACCTTCCCTAGTGGAGGGGGATAATAGGATCCAAAATTCTTACTTGCAAGTTTCCCAGTGGATTTCCTTTGAAGCGGAAGGATGGAGAGAACTAGGTCCTTGATATCGAGGTCATAGAGGCCTTAGAAATCTTGTCTTGAAAATGGACTAGCTGAGAAATATTAAAAATAATCCTGCATAAAGAGAACTGGATGTTTTAGCAGTTTCAGTAAGAAGCAGCAGGGAAACAAAGCATTTGACACAGAAACCAAGAATAGAAAGGAATTGAAACTATGTGGTTTCTCAGCTATGTTGAGGACTGGTTTGCCTGTTAGAAACAATTTACAAAATGCGCACTGGCAGCTTGAATTGAGCATTTCTTCCTCTAAGTATTTAGGTATTTGCTTCTGAAAGAACCTGCATTTCTGAAAATGTATTCCTTTATCATCAGGAGTCTATGCACTATATGGAATGGCTTTTGTGAAGTATTCATTTCGCACAGACACTTTTAACACTGATAAAATGGGTGTTACATTTTATTATACATGTTACAGGGCATCCATAAGCACACTTGCAGCATGTATAATAAAATGTAACACCCATTTTATCAGTGTTAGAGTGTCTGTGAAATGGGCCATACCTACTTAAGCTCAGTACTAGGACAACACATTCTCAATGAAGTTTGAAAATCTTGAGCTGTAAGTCATTCACTTCCTACTTTAACTTTGGGAAATTAGACTTATTTGGCAGGAAGCTGTTAGTCTTCCTACTTTTTAAAAATGACACCATTTGAATGCAAAAATGTGTAGATTTCAGACTCTGAAGTTAGGGCACAAATTTTGGTTCATCCCTCTCAAAAATATTCTTGCATGATGGGTTAAATTGAATTTTTGCTTTAAACAGGTCGATGTTAACAAAGATCGGCTAGTAACTCTGGAAGAGTTCCTACGAGCTACAGAAAAAAAAGAATTTTTGGAGCCAGACAGCTGGGAGGTAATCATAGTATTATCTGAACAGAACATAGTGTGTAACCATAAACCTAGCTAGGAAACCAAGGGGCACCTCTGTCTCCATCTTTTCATTTTTCCTTTCCTCCTCTTTGGCAGTTGTCTGTGTGCAATTGTTAATGGCTTCAGCTAAATAAAACCTGATTAGTGTATTCAAGAACATGGTGCCATCATGTGGATTACGCAGAATTGTACTGTTTTTATTGCCATATGAAATGGAAAATAAACACATACATTTTGGACAGAGATCCTTTTGGATGGAGGACATAAAATTAATTGCAAGCGAGGGAAAATGCCTTTTCCCAACTCACTCCAAATTTTTAGTAAGGTTTAAGCTATTTCCTGATTTCCTCCTTCCTCCACTTCCTGAGGAAAAAAAAAAAGAGAAGTCAAGTCTGGTACTGTATCCATGATGTTTAGAAGTTTCAGACCAAAATGATTGGCCCATCAGTGAAGTTCCTAATCCAACTTGTGGCTGTATCAGTGTGAAGACATGTACTACCCCTCTTCAAAATCTGTTCTGATTGAGTCTTTGTGACTGTTGCTAACTTTATATGTTGTCTTGCAGACACTGGACCAACAGCAGCTCTTCAGTGAAGAAGAGTTGAAGGAATTTGAAAGCCATATTTCCCAACAGGAAGATGAACTTCAGAAAAAAGCAAATGATCTTCAGAAACAGAGAGAAGAGCTACAGAGACAACACGAGCAGCTTCAGGCTCAGAAACAAGAATTGCAGCAGGTACTATTTTAATAAAAGGGTTCCTCCACTTTCAGAGTTTAGTTATTTTTATTCTCGAAAGAAAGACAAGTGATGCAAACTCTAGGTTCTATTTGGATTTCACTAGGAGTGCTGCAGATACGTTTTAACTTGCTTTCCTGTAGCAGCTACAGCCATGACTATAAATGATACAAAGCAGCACAGCTGAACTCGATATGCATTCCCATTAGTTAAGATCACACAGACTGCTTAAGAGATGAAAAGGAGATTGTGAGAGATGAAAAGGAGTTTGTACTGCTGAGTTCTCATATTCCCAGTCTCATCTCTCATTTTTTTCTCCTACCTCTAAAGGTTGTACAACAGATGGAACAGAAGAAATTACAGCAAGGACTTCCTCCATCAGGCCCAAATGGGGAACTGAAATTCCAGCCACGTATGTATATTACGAACCCACAAATTGCTATATTCTAAGATCCCTTTCCAAGCAACTGAAAAACACCATGAGTTTGCACATTTTCCATTTCTTTTGGTGAAACTGGAAGTATACCTTCAATTTGATAATTTTGGGGAAAATCCAAAGCTACCTTTAATGAAGCTGTAGTACATTCTAACTAGGGTGAAGTAGTTCTGAGATTGATATACTCTATTAAAATATCACTAAACTGAAATAAATTTTATAATGACACCTCTGGAAAAGTTTGCGTTCACACACACCATTTCCAAGGGATCATTTGGAGGAAGAATCGGGTTTTGCCACCTCTTGGAATGTGTGAGCAAGTTGACTGAATGGCCAAGATGCTGGGTAAAATGTGGCCAAAACATGACAGTGGCCTACTTAGGCATGCTTTGGCCCACTGTGGACTGGGAGCCACCAGCACATCTGCTTTGGTGCCGCCGGATGTTAGCCCGCTTCTGCCATGGGGTGGCTAGCCCAGACTGTGTCCTCAGAAAATCTCCAAGGACAGAGTCTGGGCTAAGGGCCGCCAATGCAGGCTAGCATGTCTGTGTGACCCTGCCATACCCACCCCTGGTTGCAAGCTCCCATTGCGATTGTCATTGGACACCATGACTGTCATGGCAGAGGGTGGGGTGGTGGGAACTGGTTGTGTGCAGGGCTGGCCACCCACATGTTTGTTGTGTCCCTGCCTACCTAGGTTGTGCAGGTGGTGGGACGGCTCTCGTGCCGCGAACATGTTAGTTTTGCCCCAACGCAGCCTGGGCCTTGTAAGCTGAAGTGGGCCAGGCCTGGGAGGCACTGCTCTGCCCACATGCCTCTTTTTACCCAGTGTCTTGAGATCTAGACAATCCAGAGATGCACCAGATTCAAAAGGAAGAAGCATTCTCAGGTACAACCACTGTATGCTGTTCTTGGGTTTCCTGATGGCAGATAAAGCCTCCTGTGTATGGGTTTTTGTGGGCAGATCTAAGATAAGGTGCTTGTCATCTTAGTTAATTGCAAGAATCCTTAAGGGGTCTCCTCTCTGCTGTGTATCCCCAAAACAGCTATAAAACACAGTGATCCGTCAAATGTATGTGTTTCCTCATTGGAATGAAGAAGAATGTGATCTCTTTTTCCTGCTAGAAAAGCCTTTGTTTACAAGATCTGCCTTTTGAGATGTAGACTGTTGGGATCTCATGCAAACTAACATGTCCAGGACACCCTCCGTCTCCTTTACCCCCACACAGCAAGGTCCCTTCCTATCTTTGCCAGCCGATAGTTTGACTGAGTGTGACCTGACAATTGGACTATCCCGTTATGTGTTCTGTGACCTCTTGTACTAACCAGCTACAATGACAAGAAAGTTATTGAGTAGAATTGAAACACAGCTTTCTATAGCCTTCGGTCCGTTTATTCGGACCTAGGGAGCGTTCTCCCTCTTGACCACTAGGAGGCAGCACAGACTTTCGACTGGGCATGCGTAGGGAGAGCGCGCCCTCGCTTCCCCAGTCGAAAGTCTGCCTCTGAACTGTTAGGTAGTGCAGCGCGAGGGGTCTGCACCCCCAACGGACTTTCGTGCCTCCCTTGCTCTCCTTCGGGGACGGGGGGGCTAGTAATAGAATTAGCCTAGCCTGCACTCGCAGCAGGAACGGGACTCCTCACAGTCCCTTGGATTTTAACGGAGGGCTGCTCGCCTCGTTCCGGTGCCGGCCTGCTGGTACGGCCCGGGGACCCAGCTTGTGGCGTTCGACCCCAGCGGGGTACGCACGACCCTTTTGGCCAGTCGGACATGGCTGAGATTGCCAGGATCCGCAGAGCCGCCGCGCACAGAGCGGCACAGCTAACGCTGGGCTGGGGAGTGAACCTGCGAGGGAGCACCGGGCCCAGGCTGCGGCCCCCGCAAGGCAGCGGAGGAGCCACGCAGCCAGGAGGGGGACGGGTGCCCCACCATTCCAGCAAGGAAGTGGAGGAAAGGAGGAGGCAGACTCCTCTGCCTCCTCGCAAGTAAGTGGGGCTCCCTGGGCAGAAGATGTCCCCTAGGCAAGAGAGAGCGCTCTGCCTTTCAAAATTCAAACCACGTGAGCAGTTACTTGCACGAGGAGCACAGTCCTTGCTAGGGTGTGCTCTTAGCAGGGATGCAAAGGCCATTCCTGCCAGTGGGATTTGTGCCAGCCCTGGGTGCTTGAACTGGTGCTTGCGGCTCTTAGGATTACACCCTCCACAACAATGGAAGCCCCCTCCCCTCAGGCCTCATTATGGGAGCCTCTAAGAGGGCTATCAAGGGCAAAAAGCCCCTGCAAAACCACAGGGCCCTTCCCTCCGGGACCTTTTGGGGTCATCAGCGGGCAGTGAGCAGGGGGATAAGAAGCCCCTTTAGAGGATGGGAGTTGGGAGATTCCTCCTCCTCGAAACCACTCAGAGCCCCCCTACAGCCCATGCGTAAGAAACGCAGATCCCAGGGCAGGAGTAATCTTCCTCCTGGGCCAGCTTCGCCCTCAGAGGGCTCTGAAAGGGAGGAAGATCATTCCTCGCCAAATGAGGAACAAGCCCCTGCGTGGGAGTGGGACCGGCTGGCCTTGTGGGTTAAGGGCTAACCTTGACTTTAGAAACCACGGGTTCAGAGTCTGGTTCCTCTGTGGAGTATAGGGGACCTTGAAAGGGTTACTCAGTGAGGGCAGGGAGCGCCCTTCTGATTGAGACCCTTCTTATTAAGACCCTCAGCACATGCTGCATACCACCCCACGCTCTCGAATAAAGGGTGAGTCTGATTCTTCCCCAGCGGAGGAGGACTCTGAGAGGGCATACATCCCGAAACACGGTAGGGGCAAGACGGGGGCTGTGCTGGCCGACCCTTTGAAAAAATCATTAGAGAGAGGCCGCCTCCCTAGCCTGCCAGTCAGGGTTTCCATCCTCTGAGGACCTTCTCCCGAGGGATCCTACGGATAGGGGATTGGAAGTGGGCTGCGCAAAAAAGCCAGACCCGACCCATTTCTGACTCGCTGTCGCACAAACTGGCAGCAAAGGTCATCCATGCCTTTGGGATGGAGGCGCCGCCGGCAGGGGCGAGCTGACTCGCATGCAAGAATCTTCTGCTCCACGACACATTTAGGGGCCATAGGCATCCTGTAAGTGATTCTGTTCCCTGCCCGCTGGCAGAACTCCTGTCTCCTTAAGCTATTCCTCCCACGACTCAGGCCGACTGGGAGGAAGGCTCCTTCACTTTGTGAAGCAGGGCAGTCTGATTTGGGCCCAGCTCTGAAAAAGAGCCTAGGTCGCTCCTCTGGTAGAGCATCGAACTTTAATCTGGGGGGCCAGGGTTCAGGTCCCTGTACAGACAACCACTCAAGCGTCCCTGCTCTTATACCCCCTGGTACAACCAGTAGAGGGCAGAGAGGGCGCGGGACGGAACCCAACAGGCCTGGCTTACCGACGTCCTCCTTTAAGAGGAACCAGTTAGCCTTGTGGGTTAGGCTATAACCTGGGATTCAGACGATCCAGGTTTAGATCCTGGTTCCTCCATAAAGAAGGTGGGGCCTTACAATGATCACTTCCCTGTAATGGAGGACTACGAGTTGGACCCGGTTTCCCTGTAAGGAGCAGTAATTTAAGCCTGGGCCCTACCGACAGTAGGGGGGAGGTACTCCATAGAGCTCAGCTCTTATCCACAGCTGTACTCTCGTCGGTCTCCCGTGTCACGCATCCCCACAAACACGGGGCACTGCTGGCAGAATTACACAGGCTCGACGCCATGGGGGCCATACAGAGGGTACCATCTATTGAGCAGGGGAAGGGCTTGCCTCTCTTCTGTTTCTGGTTCAGAAGAAAGGCGGAGAAGGGCGTAACAGTTGCGTCAAGCGTCCGAAATTCAAGAGGGAAACCTTCGCATCCATCTGCCTCGCCATATCAAAGGGCGAGGGGCTATGCTACCGCCCTTAGCTCAGCTCTGCGTATAACGCCCAGCACTGGCAGTACCCGGCCCTTCCATCCGACCTTGCACGCCCAATGCCATTTACGAGGATTTTGATATCACTTATGGCAACCCGGCATCTAGGGGCATGTCCATCGTTCCCTACCTCGAGGACATCCTGGTTTGACCGTGGTCGAAGAACAGGGCTCGACTTTACCTGCAGCGCACCAGTTACTATCTGGAAAGCCACGGCTGCCAATTCACTCGCGCCAAGAGCACGAACCCACCCAAGGGCTGGAGCACCTGGGGGTAATATTCAACACCTAGCTGACCCGCAGTTTCATGCCCCCCGCTCGTCACAACAAGCTCAGGGCCCTTATAGCTTACATCCGAGCGCAAGTGTCTCTCCGGTCTCCGACCTCTCGGTTGGGATCCAGGATATCATGCACCTGCCACCTACAATGGGCTTGTTTTCACGCTCGTCCACTGCAACGGTTGCTCCGGCCTTGCCACCCACGGCTCATCAGCAAAGTTCCGATGACCTTGCCGGTGCCGAGCACCATTGCTCGATTCTTCCGATGGGCGGAAGCTCCGAACCGCTCCTGGAGGGGGTCCCTCTCATGGAGACAACCAGGGGGGTCCTAACGACCGATGTCACCCTCTCCAGAGGGGGATTGCACCTCGGTTTTCAACCGGGCACAGGGGGCTTGGTCACCAACAGCATCAACTGGCTGGAGCTACGAGCCACTTGCTGGGCGCTCCTCAAAGGCCTGCCGATCTTGAAGGGGTGTCCCGTCCTGGGGTTCACGGACAACTCCAGTGCGATGGCCGGTGTCAATCATCAGCGCGGATCGTGCTCAAAGGCGCTCCACAGGGTCGCATCCCGTCTAGTCAATTGGACAGATCGGCACCTGTTCTCCCTGTCAGCCCTTCATCTCAAGGGGACAGGCAACGGCGACGCAGACGGGTTGAGCCGGCAGACGCTAGTCCTGGGAGAGTGGTCGCGGAGCCAGGCGGCATTTCCCCTGGTTAGAGGGGCATTCGGCTCGCCGTTACTGGACCGGTTCGCCTCTCCGACCGACCACAAGCTACCCCGCTTCTCACCTGGAACCCTCAGCCAAGTGTGGCCTCAGGGGCTCCTGTACGCTTTCCACCTTGTCCCCTGATCAGCCGGTCAATGCCCAAGTGCAAGCCTCTGCAGGCCACAGCCATAATTGTGAACCATTTTGGCTTCGCAAGCCCTGGTGTCCGGGCTTGCTCCACCTGTCTCACGGAACCACCCTCTACCCGCCGGTCACCCACGGCCTTCGGTCACAGGGGCCCCTAACTTACCGGAAGCTGTAATTTCTGAAGTTAACAGCTTGGCTGTTGAAGCCCCAGCCCTTCAGGGGCTGGGCTATTCAGCTTCTATAATACACACCCTGGTAGCGGCCAAGCGAAAATCTATCCGGCACATAGACCTGTGCAACGGGAGGGTGTTTGTGGGATGGGGCGAGTCTAGGCAAATCCCTCTGCGGTCTCCCTAAATCCCTCAGGTTTTATTGTTCCTCCAAGAGGGGCTGGATAGGGGGCTCCGCCCTAACACCCTGAGTAGACAAGTACCAGCTGTACATAGCATTATAGGGGCGTCAGGCAAACCTAAGGGGTCACCCATCCTCACGTCCGGCAGTTTATGAGGGCCGCTGGGTTAATCTCCCCTGGAAGTTGAACTTGGTGCTTACCGCTCTCACTGGCTCTTCCTCTGAGCCGCTGCATCAGGTCTCAGGGGTTTTTTATGTCCATCAAGGGTTTTTTTTCTGAGGGCTATTCCCACCGCAAAACGTCTCTCTGCGCTGGGGGCCTTATCAGCTGCCCCTGCCCTTTGCTTTTTCAGCCGGGAGTCGGGGTTCCTTCGTTTAAACCGACCTTTTTACCTAGGGTCGTCTCTATTGTCTATAGGTCACAGGATATGGTCCTGCCTTCTGTTGGCCCTCATCCTCGCCACGCACTAGAAAAGCTGTGGCACAACCTGGACGTGCGCAGAGCCTTCAAGGATTATCTGCTGTGGTGGGCACCGTTCAGACGAGCTTCTGGTTTGTTAGTCAGTATCATCCCCGCCACAGGGGCACAAGGGTGTCGAAGTCAGTACTGACCGGTTGGATATCGTCCTGTTTTGCCAAGGCTTCCAGGGTCTCTGGCCTACTGCCTCTTACCCGAGTCTGGCCCACTCGACTCGAAGGGCGGCTACTAGTTCGGCCCTCCTCTCCAGGGCTCCGTTAACTGACAGTTGCAAGGCGGCTGGCTGAAAGAGCCTGCATACCTTTACTATGCATTATATAATGCTTTACAACAATCCGCAGAGGCCGCCTGTGGAGGGCGGCTCCTCCAAGGGGTAGGGGATTTCTGGAACGTGCTGTCCCCCCCGTCCGAATAAACATTACTGCTATGTTACCTCCCTAGGTCCGAATAAACGGACCGAAGGCTATAGAAAGGGCAATTGGGATTCTTACCTGTGAATTGCCCTTCTGTAGCCTTCTAGGGAGTTTATTCGACCCGCCCGGGCTGTTTTAAATGTGATCTGTTAAAGCTGTTATTGCTTCAGCCCCAATTGGGGATTCCGTGGTGTTAACCCCCGAAGTTTCGGGGAAAAGTTTCTTTTGTATTTCAGCTCCAGTTCTTCGGCTGGGGTACTCCTGGGGAAGCGAGGGCGCGCTCTCCCTACGCATGCCCAGTCGAAAGTCTGTGCTGCCTCCTAGTGGTCAAGAGGGAGAACGCTCCCTAGGTCCGAATAAACTCCCTAGAAGGCTACAGAAGGGCAATTCACAGGTAAGAATCCCAATTGCCCTTTCTATGCTGGGACAAGCACACCGAAAATCTCCTTCCAACAATTCCAATAATTGTGGGCATGTGGCAAAACTGCAGACCGTTTGGGGGTGGGGGAAGAGTGCAAGAGAACTACCCTTTCCAAAATGTGGCCGCTTTCATTGCAAAGTCTTGATATATGGATACATAGTACATCTTTTCCCTCCAGAGAGACTGCAAACACATAGCCAATCTTCACGTGTGAGGATGGATTTTTTTCCCAAGGGCGGGAAAACAGAAAATCAGGCATTAAATGTCCCATCCAAGGCCACACAGTGAATCAGAATTTGAACAGATGCACAAAACTGGGATTATAGAGTAGACAGTTTGAGACTGCCATGTGCCCAATTCACTAGATCATGCTGTCTCTACCATTGTTTTATTAATCTCAATGCTTGCCTTGTGATTATCTTCGGAATCCTGTATTAACTGTTCCTCAGAGCCCAGAACCCATTGCAACAGTAGTGTTGAGATGTCAGAAGAGCTGATGCAGACATAATAGGTCTGGACTATGTTGATGATTGGATCTTAATAGAAGTAAACGAGAAGTCATTATTTCCAGCTAAAGCAATGCCTTTTCTTATTAGAAAAGTAAAACAGGTTGCGTAAAGAGGGTAGGGGAGAGGGGTGGCTGAATTAACCAACATAGGATATCCTTAAAGTCACTCTTGCATCACTAATAGCACTTCACATGCAATAAATTAGATTCAAGGGATTATTTGGAATCCAGAATGGGTGTGCTGCAACGAACAACTGTTTCACTGCCTGGCTATTTAGTAGGGAGTGAATTGCACTCATGCTCCAGTTACAGTGCTGGAGAGCCTCTTATATTCTAACTCCTAATAAATAGATTTTGCAGTAATTAATAATGTGGTGTACTCAGTAATGAGCCACTTATGTCTGCAGTTTGTTGCAGAGCCAAATTAATAGCTTGACATCATTTATTCTATTGCAAATTCTTCTATAAAAGGGTCACAGTGTCTACCAGACTGTAATATGAAAATGTCTATGTGGCACCTGCTGGGTAAAGACCAGTGCCTACTGCAGCCAGACAAAGTCTTTCTTCTGATGAACTTCCCATGTCGTCCAGCCCAGAAGAGCAAGAACCACTCAAGTTTAAAGTGTAAAATTATAACGACTTCCCCCAATAAATCAGTGAATATTAGTAACTGTTCATAGGAAAACTTGTAAAATATAGTTGTACATATGGGCCAGTCCATAAAGTACACCATGAAATAAGAGGGCGGAGGCAGTGCCAGCCTTACCACAGGGCAATCCTGTGTGACCACCCCAGGCCCTGCTCCTTTCTCTAGTTCCGGGGGCCTCACAGTGGCCCTCCTTTTCACCAAGGCAATGTGTAGGAGCCCCTTGGGGCCCCCCAGTGGGTCCACAACCACCTATAGGGCCCTGCATTTTATCTTTGCGTGCAAATTCTAAGGCTGGCCCTGAGTGGGGGGCTTGCAAAGTTGTGACAATGGCCATTCTTAAACAGGATGTGCCCATGCAGGTTCACCCATTCCTCACCCACCTGAGTGCTCATTTGAAGGCGGTGTGGGTAGGAGCACGCTCTCATGACTCATGCCACGTATGGAGCATTGGGGGAAAAGCCAGGATGCTACATGCGGGAACACCTAGCGCACACCCATCCTGGCCCTTTTGATTCCCACCCATCCCCCACTCACCAAACACGCATGAGTTTAAAAACGGCCAAAGTGTGACAAGATGGGGTGGAGACATTGGTCGCAACGTGATGTTGCAACCAAATATTTGCTTCTTTGGCACAATCATTTATTATATGGGCTCTTTAGGTAGGTACAGGTACATTTACTTCCTTCCCTGTCTCACCTCTATACCTCCTCCCACTTAGTTGCATATTTGCTTATTCTTTACTATCTTCCTCCCTCTTGCCCTCATTTGGAGTGAAAACAGATGTGACAGCAGTGAGGTGGCTCCCTGCCCTGCCCTGGGGTGAACTACTGCAGCTGCCGTTCCTTGGGTTGGCAGGGAGGGCTGTTCACACATGCAGCCCTCCCCCCATAACCCAGGCATAGGGGCGGATATCACAGATCCCTCCACACCCCGAGGAGCTGTTCACGAGGGGCAGGACTTCCAGCCCAATGCTGGTTAGCAGGATTAGGCCCTGGGAAGAGCTGCCACCAAACAACTGGTGAGAGATGCTCTTCTCACCATCATCACCCAGCTCTTTGGTGCGCACACATGGCCTGCCAAACAGCTGATCGGGGAGTATGCACTCCTCTTCCCCCCCACCCATGAGCTGCTTTGTGCATGCACCCAGCACACCAAACATCTGATTGGGGAGCACTCCTTGGGGCCCCCACCATGAGCTGTTTGGTCTGCGTTGTTTGGAGGGTGGGGTGCATGCACCAACCATCTCATGGGGGGGGGGGGGCCTGGTGGAGCTGGAGAAACATGCTCACCTGGCCTGCTGAGCAGCTGATGGGGGTGGGGGCAACCCTGAGCAGCATTGGCTCCAGGTCCCTCCATCAGCTGCTTGGCAGGCCAGGTGAGTAGTTCCTCCAGCCCTTCTCCCCCTCCCAAGTCAGCTGTTTGGTGGCCAGGGTGAGCATGCTCCTCTGGGCCTGATCTATGGACCACGCCTCGCAGTAGGGCCGGGTAGGCCTAAGAGATGCCTGGGCTACATCTCCAAGCTTTTCCAGAGGACATGTCCTGCAGTAGCTGGCCGCCCACCCCAGGGTATACATGGGTGAACATTTGGCAGCAACAGAACAACCGTGCAGGTGACTCTTGGGGCAGTGTGGGCTACTGTCACATCTGTTTTCACTCTATTTCCTGTGCCTGTTTTCTCCCAGGGCCAGACTTGCCCTGCTCTCTGTGCCTGCTCTACAGATCTCTAAGTAACACCTCCCCCCACCCCAAAGACTGCACGGATTGCTGCTCTAGCCCCATTCCCTAAAGTTTGGGGGATGTAAGAAGGATTTAAGGCTCCATATACGAACCAGAGAGGACTCTGGAAACTTTTTTTAAAATGGCAAAACTGACAAGTAGTTTTGGAAAGTGTCAGGATTTCTTGTTATGCATTTCTCAATTATATTTCTGTGTTTGTAATCTGAAAAGATATTCTTTACATAGAATAAATGGGGTTCTACATTACTAGTATTAAAAATGTGTGCAGGGCAGCAGGGCATGATGTAGGACAACCTTTTCAGAGGGGGTCTGTAGTAGTGCAACAAACTGACAAAATGGAAGGGGAGGTTAAAATGGCAAAGAAGTATAACAGTATAAACAGTTCCTATAATATATTTCCATCTAAAGTAAAACACCATTTTTAATAGGAGCTTTTTATAAGCAGGAACCTGAAGCTCCTACACTTGAGGAAATTTTTTATTAAATGTTTTAAGATCACTGCCAAACTCAATGGGACAGTAATGCGTGGTGGTTGCAACACTTGAGAGAGAAGATAGTTTTTCCACTGGAAACGCATCTCACATACTGATCTTGGATACACAGACTGCATTGCTTTCCAGGGCCCTAGGACAAAAAAAGAATAATCACTGTGGTGTCCCCTTTTAAATTATTAAATTTCAAGAGATGTCAGAATAAAAGAGACAGTGTATAGTGTCATACCCAGGAGTGACAATACCCTCTATGTAGCAACTGGGCTCCCGCCTCCTTCCCTAATGGGAACCTTCAGCTTTAGCCTCAATCAGAGCAGCAGCAGCTCTAGAAATGGGAGCAGAAACCCAGGTCAGGACTGTAATTCATGGTTGTGGGGTGGACAGCAGTGTAGTACCAGAGCGGCTACTGCTACTCCGCTCCTGCCTCATCCTCCTGCTGGGAACCTCCTGTAGCTGCAGAGCAGCAGAGACTCTGCAACTTCACTCCCATTTCCTCTCTCCCTGGCAAGGAGCCCTGTGGCTCCAATGGCCAGTTTCCCTTTACCTTTTCACAAGGAAGTGCAGCAACATTACAAGCTCACAGGCTGCGGATTCCATGTCTTCTTTCATGCAGTCTGTGAAATCATGAGTTAAAGGGCCCAGTCATAGCTTTTTGTTAAAGATTCTCTTGGAGACACGAAACCTGGGTTGGTTTATTTTTTTAGCGATTGTCCAGCCACAGAAGGTGAACACAACATGAGCCCCAAGTCAGATCTTGGGTCAGCAGTACCTGTTGAGGGCTGCCTACGCAGTGACTGCCCTGAATATTTTGGGAACCACAGTATCTCACTTTCCTCTTACCTGCTTGGCTATAGCATGGGACATAGGTCAGCTGCTCTGCATCCTCCTTCATAAATGCTTGACTCTACCCAGAGCCTTTCTTTGTAACTGCCCCCTGTTACAGCACTGGACTCGACAGAGAAATCATACAGGAGTTAGGGTTGCACCTATGCAAACTTTTAAGGAACCCTTATGAAATACATGTTGCAGGATTTGCATTGGTGCCAGTGCAGGCCCTGCAATATGTATTTTTCATAAGTGTTCCTTAAAGATTTGCCTAGGTGGCAATCCTGTACAGGAGGCCAGGTTGACTATGATGAAAGAGAGCCTTGCTTTTAAAAGTACTAGGTGTACCACCTCAGGAACTCTGCCAGTTCAAGTCAAAGTTACATCATGCCTAGCTCGCTGCATATGTATTGCTCCAGCTGTTAGACTACAGCTGTATGCTTGCCTCATGGGGCAAAGTTGGCATCAAAAATTCTCCTTTTTGGAGTCAAGCAATAGCTCTTCCATGCTGGTTTCAGCATCACAGATGCATAGCTGGAAGGATATTGCTAAAAAGGCGGTGTACCATATCTCCCTATTGGCCATTATAAAAGCACATCCCTCCATTCCAAAAGGCCAAACATTAACAAACCCCCGGAGGAAGGTAATGTCACTATTTTATTAGGAATCCTGGTGTTGGAAAACTATTAGTAGCCAGGCCAAAATGGCATTGTAAAAGTTGGGCCTTGGACCATAAGTTTCATCAAGATTAGACCCCTTAAAAGACTAGCACAACATATGAATTTCCACCATGTGCCATTTTATTTATAGGCTAAAACTAGAGCACAGTCCTAAACACAAAAATAGCACAATTTAGTCTTTACAGCTTCAGCAAGCCCCCTTCACTGGGCTTCCATCCATGCTTCCTGTTATCTTTTTCCAGCTGTGGTCAGTCCTTTTTAGCAGGCTTCTCTGTGAGTAAGTCCTTTCACTAGGCTTCAGGCCTAGCCCCATGAGTGGCTTTTCAGGATTAGAGTCTCTACCCCTTGTGACACTTCTCACTGCATGAGCATCTACTTCCAGCCCTTCCCCGGGTACACTAGCTAGGGTGGTCAGATATGCAAATTTTAGGACACTTATGAGAAATACAGGTTGCAGGGCTGCATTGGCTCCAATGCAGCCCCGCAACCTGTATTTTTCATCAGGGACCATGTCTATCTTATTCTCTGTAAAGCGCCAGGTACATCGCTGGCACTGTATAAATGCCTATAATAAAATAAGTGTCCTGTAACTTGCATATCTGGCCACCCTAACACTAGCTTTGTATTGTTCATGACAGGCCTAATTAGTTATTCCCCACTGGCTCATTAACTGCCTGGCCCCTTAAAGGGACAGATGCTTGAGAGCCAGTGTGGCGTTAGTGGATAAAGTGCTGGACTTGTACCTAGGAGGCCAGGGTTCAAGGCTCATCTTTACCAATAGGGTGGCTTTTGACAAGTCACAATGACTCACCCTCAGTTCTCCATCTGTAAAACGGGAATATGGGTGTCTATTTCCCTGTGTGTTCCACTCATCCATGTCCACTTGAGCGTGTAAGCCCACTGGGCAGGGACCTGTCTCTGAAAATCTGACTGTAAAGTACTGTGTACACCTAGTAGTGCTATAGAAATGAGTAGTTATAGATGCTGGCCACTCCTTGGCTTGGTCCATGCACAGGGGCGGATTGGGAAATCAAAGTGGCCCGGGAAAATATAGTGTTAGTGGCCCTGTGCCGGCGGCAAAGCCGCCGGCGCACCGGAAATGGGCTAAGGGGGCGTGGCTTGGGGTGGGCAGAGTGTACCAGATTTGGGGCCTATCAGAGCTGAGTCCCCAGACTCAGATCCTCAGCAGCCTG
>QEPC01010558.1:404306-422947 GCA_003113815.1 Sphenodon punctatus | reverse complement strand
TGGCCCTGAGGTTTTGTATATGTTAAATATTTGATCAGGTTTTGGAATAATTTTGCAGACACCTGCCCTAGGTAGTACAAGCTTGGCCTACAATGGACAAGCCCCACCCTAGAACTCTGCCAGGAATAAGGTTGCGCCGGCCCTACTGCCCCACCAAGCTCTAAACCCACCAGCCGCCACTGCCTCCCCCTCCCCTCCAACACAACCCAACCCTACAGGGGTCAGGACCAACAATTGTTTGGGTTTGTTTGTTAAGAATAATTTTTAAAAAGACAGCATGACCGGCCCCCAGCTCGGCCCCCGGCCCACCGGGAATCCTCCCGGTGCATTCAATGGCCAATCCGCCCCTGTCCATGCAGTACACCTACCTCTTTCACCACCTATTTATTGTCAATCTTGTTTTACCTTCATTTCATCTCACTTTTTTCTAGTAAGATTAAAATTTAACATGCTTTGGTTTTCTTGTTCAAACATGCGTGTTATCAGCTATATCAATACAGCACAGGAAATTCATAGATCTCCTTCCTGCAATCCCACAGTTCTGATAGTTCTTTGCTTAGGTTCCCAAATTAAACACTGCACTGGGCCAACAGAGGGCACTCATAACCTACTCTGAAGTGATTAAAATAGATTTCAGTTCCGTTTATTAAAACACTCAAATCTGTGAATAGCAACAGAACAATCTGGGATCATACTTATTTGGAAGAATAATCTGCAGAAATGTTCCATGTTGTACTAAGTTCATCACCTTGCTGTTTATACCAAAACATTCAGAGTTTTTCAGCTTAAGTAGTTAAAAACGGTTCTCAAGATTTGGAATCCATTCCACCTTCTTATAATCCACTACAAACAGGAAGTCTTCAGTGGGGTGGAGAGTTGTTTTGGTAGCATGTAGAGGGATAAAGTAGTAGAATAAAATAGCTTCCTTTCTTGTAACTCAAGTTGATGGGTATATTAAATGATCTGTCTGGCAACCTGGTGTCCTCCTTACTCTGCTTGCTAACGAAAGTATTAATGGTCTGCATTACGCAGTCTGGTTTTCAATAAACACAAAGTGAAAACATTAGTTTCACCTTCCAGTATAAATTGCAACAGTTTACAAATTTGTAAAAAACAAATTGCCAGGACTGCCCTAGAAGACAAGCTTTCCAGCCCAGAGCTTGTCAGAGCAAGGAAATTAACCTTATTCTCCAGCTAGCAACCCAACTCCTGGACCACCCTACCTCTCTACAGCTGAATATGAAAACAAGAATTTGTGTGATTTTTAATCTAGAAGGATGGTCAGGGCAAGGGGCTGGACAGGAAAGTTATTAATATTTAAAAGCCAAATCCAGTTTTTTTCTGACTTTCATTTCCAATCCTGAAGTGGCCAATATTGGCCTTGAGCTCCCCGTCCTACCTGGCAGGGCAGCTTTCCAGGTACAGACATGTTTGTTCAGTGCCCCTCCCTAACTTGGGAGGGGGGAGAATCGCTGTAGCGGGAGGGGGGAAAGGTGAGGTGTCCCCCAGGGCCACACAGGGCACTGGGGTCATACTCGGGGGAATTAGCTCTCCCCCTGCTACGCCATGTCCACCTCAAGCATAGGCAGAACCCCCTCCTTCCTGGCAGGGGCTACCCTCTCCGGACACACCACACACAACCCAGAGGGTATTTAAATTCTCAGTCCTTTATTGGACACAGTACCTGGGCTGCCGGCTCATCCACCTTCACCCTGCAGGCCCAGGTCCATCTCACCAGACTTCAGGAGCAAGGCAACTACAACCCCCCAAAGTCCATCCAGCCAGGCCTTACAACCCCAGGTTCTGACCAAGCCTTCCCCCCAAGCAAGAGGCTCCCTCCTTGCCATAGCCTCTTCACAATACCTGGATCCTGCTAGTTCTCCAGTCTTTCAGCACTCTGGCAAACATAGACCAGGAAGGCTTTCAGGGAGATGTTGCTCCTTTGCCTTCCTAGTAGAGACTGAGCTCTTTGCTCAGCCTTCCCCTCTTTATATACAGCAGAGTGGGCGTGGCCAGGCTTCTACTCTCCTAAGCCTTAAAGGGCCACTAACCTGCCCACTCTAATACAGGGGTTGTCAGCCTGTGCTCCCCACAGGCTGATCCCCAGCTATGGGGTTTGTCCTGCCACACCCCTGGGCATGTTCAGCCCTCTGGTTGACCCACGCAACCCCCTTCTTAAAGGGACAGCAGCCCCTCAGGACTGCTCCCTGCTACAGTCACTGTTTCCTGCCCTGGGCTGGGGAGCCGCCGCACCACCCACATGTCTGTTTTTACCTATAAAGTAAACACAAATACACAAGGTTTGCCCAAAATCTTCAGCCAGCAGTAACAGACATTATTCAAAGGGAGGTTAATAGCAGACAACAAATTCCTAGAGGTTACATTTGTTGACACAGCATGGAGCAAGTTGTTACTATGTCAAGAGAATTTCTATATTGTCTGGTTCATAATTCACGTCAGCCTCATTGATGATATTGCACGTTTCAAAAAGAATATTTGTCTGACCTCAAATTGATGATAAATATATTTCAGAGAGAGACGTATTGGTGTAAATATCAAGGGATCAAAGAGAAAGCATTACTGGTTTTAATGAACAGGAGGGGTGGGGTAGGAAAAAACTGAATAAATAAATAGAAATAAATTAACATGTTCTTAATGCAGTTTGACTGGAGCGCTCTCCCTCCATGTGCTTTTCTCTGTGCTGTTGTTTAGATGCACAAGTTAGAATATCCTGACTGATTCAGACCTCCTTATTAAAGGCAAAGTGTAACACTGCTTTAACCTATTGTGTTTTACAGCTGGGGGGCATCCAGTTGGAAATGCACAAAACCATCCTGCAGAAGGCAATCATCAACCTTTACCACCAGGGCACTTACCAGTCCAGGAAGCTGCTGCTAGAATTGATCAAGTCCAGATTCACCCTTAACCACTTGTGCCTCAACTTTATACTGCCCTGATTTTTCATGTGGGTGGGAGTGGGGCCTAAAAATGGAATGAGAACTGAAATACAAGCTGTTCACTTTCATCTCCTACCTTTAAAAGTCATTGGCCATACTACAGATTCTAATCCTAATTCATGTGGGCGAAGATTTTTAAAGACACAAATGGTAGCTCATAGATCCATAAATTCAGAAATTATTATGCCAGGAGAGACCATAATGATTGAATAGTTTCATCTCCTGAATAACACAGGCAAGAGAAGATTGTTTCTGCATTCAGCCTGTAACTTGACTTTCAGTGGGATTTAGGTGCCTAATTACCATTTGTGCCTTGGGAAAAAATCTCTCATTTAAATTAGTTCTATCACCATTGAGAAAGAGAATTGGAGCAACTGGGGGAGAAAAATTTAGTAAGGAGAACCATTTTTCCTTACCCTGTTTCAAATTTGTATGACAGACAATTCAATAGTTAGGCACAAGTCAGGAGCTTGCTCTCTAGAGATGTCCAAGGGTGTTGTGTAGCTATGAAAGGGACAGGCGGTGCAGCCTGGGGGGGTGGGGGTGTTACGAGCCTTGGGGACCCACATTCCCTGGTGCAAGTGTGTTCCTAGGAGGGAGGGCCCATTCCAGTCTAGCTATATGTTCCTAGAGATGTGGGAACTGAAGCAAAGACACTCTCTTACATGAAAATATTTTCCCAGAAGTGTTGAACAGCAGAATGTGGGCAAATTTCAGTTTCCAGCACTCCCGAACCCTTTCTCCTTTGAGATCAAATGGGGGGGAAAGAGAAACATTCTGTGATTAAGTTTCAAGAAATCTGCACTTTTTAAAAGCATAATTGCAGCAAAGAGTTACATAAAACAATGAATTCTTTTCATGTTTACAGATGCCTAAGAATGTCACTGTAAGCCTTCAACAGAAATTCTGTAATTGCAGTGTATTGATTTGAACCGTCCTCATTGTTAACATGACTGCAATGTGGCAGCTGGATGCATATCCTGCAAGCCAGCTTCCAAGAGTACTTTTGTCCTTATTCCTTTCATAAACTGCCAGCTGCTCTCAACACTTTGCAAGCTATTTAAGTGAGCTTTTTAGTTGACAAAAAATTGTCAGAAAATAGTTAAAGGACTTCCATTGTTCTTTTCTGTGCAAATTATGCTACCTCCTATGGTTAAAAAAATTATTTTCAAAATGAACAGTATGTTTCAGACAACCATTTTCAGAAGCTGCATTTTGACAGAAAGTTACCTAGTTCATACTTGAATACTCATTAGCTTTATGACAACCTTTAATGTACGCCTATGAACTTCCCCGGAAGAGGCAAGGCACATACCACGGTTGTGGACGTTGGGTGTAAGCACTAAGTTGGCTTCTTCAAGATAATTCAAGTTTTGATGAGAAATTTTGTGGTTTTCCTATGAACTTTGCTGAGTTGTAGAAAAAGGCAAATGCCTCCATTTTTGAGACCTGAAGTATCTTTAAACCAAAATCCAGTTGTTTAGACCGGGATGTTTTTTAATTGTAGAAGGTTGGCTTTGATTTTGTAAATGCCTCCTGACACACGGCCTTTCATACATCTTTACTTCTTATGAGCTGATCAAAGCTCATTGAAGTCTATGGAAAATACTCCCTTTGGATCAGGTCTTTGTTGAGATGGGTGTGGAAAAAGCTTTAAAATTAGAAATAAAAGCAGGTCTATGTTCTAGAGCCATGTTCCCTTCTGAGGATAACTTGCTATTGTCAAGTCAGCTGGAGAAGGAAGTTACTGAAATACTGACCAATTTACAAAGCTGTGTCACAAAATGCAGTTGATATTTTGCTTCAGAACATCTAGGAAAGGGGATATCCTAAATTTTCTTGCTTATATGCAGAGACCTGCATTCACTGCATTTTCCTCATTGTCACCAATGTGGAAAATGCAGTGAACATGGGTCCCTACATATGGCTTCTTTTTGAAGATGCAATAGATTTTCTTTCAACAGGCTTATTTTAAATGACTTTTTCCCTTTCCTTGTCCTTCTTTCCTCTTCTGGGGAAAAGAGATTTTTTTTTCTCATAATAGATATCATTGTTAGGAGACTTTCCTGTTCAACAGTTTAGTTTTTCTTTTCAGTTTCATATTGTTAACTGGAGTTCATGTTAATTCCCTCCAGCACTGTTCTTCACAAATCAGTTCATCCTGTCCCTCAGTCTTTTCTTACTTTGTTGTTTGACATATTTCTTGTCCAGAGATTGAATTGCCTTTCTGCAGTTTTTGCTCTCCAGCTCCATACAAGTGTCCCATTCCAAAGGGGTCCAGAAATAGTTACCATCAGGTCCAATTAAGTCCCATTTGCAGGTTGCAAGGTGGAATACTGGCTTCCCAGAAGACACAGGGCCCTGGATTTGTCTTTTTGTGGGATGACATTACAGCTTAATTCTTAGGGGTAGGAAGACAGCTGCCAAATTTAAGAGCAACTCCAAGAGGAAAACCTCAGCAAAGTCTCCACCCTAATGGCTTTTCTGCAAAAACGGCTTTTTTTGTGGTCAGTCTGTGCTAGGGTTGCCACCTGTGCACATTTTAAGGAAACTTATGGAAAATTCACGTTGCAGGACCTGCACTGGCGCCTAAGTGTTCTTTAAAAATGGCCATAGGTGGCAACCTCTGCAAGTTGTTTATAGCATACCTTTAATGTAGGGACTGCAATCCTTGTTTAAGCTCCTTGGGTACTGTTGCAATGCAAGAGATAAAACAGGTCCATTCTGTATTAATGTCTCTGACCCTCACAAGCATGTGCAGCCCCTACCTTCAGTGTAATTGAATTCAATGCAGTATTTATTCCTTCTTTTAAATGCAAAGTAAAACAGAATGTATCCGAATCAATCACATAGGATGCGTACCCTAGAAATAGCAATGGTTGGAAGGTCAGCCCTACTTAATATTTACCTATTTACTTTGCAGGAAGAAAGCCCTGAAACATTTTTTAAAATATCACTTTTGAAGGTTTACTTCAACTATATACCTAGGTACCTATAAATTACCACAGTAGTAGCGGTGAAACAAAGAGGGCTTTTCAAATTGGCAAATCATGTTTGTTTCCTCATGAGCTGATTCGAAGCTCATTTAAGTCTATGGAAATATGCCCATTGGATCAGGTCTTTATTGATGGAATTCACGTTTGCACTCTTGGGGAACTTTGATGAGCAGTTCAAGTTTAATTCACTTAGTTCAAAGCCAAAATTGGGCTTTGGGTTGTTTGACTCGTTGAGCCAAACCATACACCTTGAGCACAATCCTCCATCTATTGAAGTCAAATGGCAAAATTCCCGTTGACCTTTTGTTTCTACTGCTGTATCTTTACTGTACCACCAGCAACTTAGCTACACTTGCCTAAAGTTTGTTCAACCTCTGCTAGTGAGATTTGTAACTGACAGAGAATTGCTAGCTGTGGAAATGTACATTGCGAACACCTCATGAGAAGGTTGTAGATGTGATGGAAACTTGAATTCACAGCTACAAATCTGTGGCATTTGTTGAATTTGAACTTTTCATCTCTGGTATCTAGGTGTTGAATTTAGGCCTCTATTTCCCTTGTTATTTGGGACTCTTCTTCTAGTGCCAAATAGAAAACAAGTATTACCCAATTATTAACATTTGCATATTAATTGTTTAACCCTCCAAATTCTTTAAGTATTAAATAATGATTAAATGAACATGAGGCTGATGGCAATAGGGTCACTAGTAAGTTTTTCAGAGGTGTTCCATTGGAATAAATTCTTGAAAGTACTTTTCAGGCTTAGTTTTAAAGACATCTTTAGGCCATCCAAAGACAATTGTGCAACTTGATTTTGGTACCAATTTCAACAGATTTAAACATTGGGTGTTACAACTTTTTGAGGATTGGGATTTTGGGTGGGAAGGACTGGTGGGTTAGTCAACGTTGTAAAAATTCATATCCTCCAGTGCAATATTTGTAGAAAAATGTTGTTCTGTTCATACTTTGTATAGATTAGTTTTCAATTGGATTAAATTGACACTGTCAAATGGCTCATATTTTATTTTACAAAACCATTCTTCCTGTGAATATGGTAGCAGTGTGAGATGGATTGCATGAGGATAATGTGCATATTGCTAGCTGAAGAAGAATTTAAATAACAAATGACATACAAGGATGCTATGATTTGACATAATCACACAGTTGAAAGGAAACTTGGAGTTATTAAATTATATATTTTATTTATTTTAAAATGTAATATCCTGCCCCTCCTGAGATCGGGATGGCTCACAACAACACAAATCTGACAATATAAAATTATAAAAACATATCAGCCCCCCTTTCCCCCCCAATCCTTCTCCTTCTTAAAAGTTAAGACTGAAAATCTATTCTTAGTACCTTTGCAGTGCTGCAGCAGTTCAGGACAATACATGGTATGCAACAGGGCTCCCTGCCCTCACTGTAACTGCTATTAATCCAACCCAAATACACATACTGCCAGTGCTCAGTTCACAAAGGTTCAGTCAGCCTTCAGCATTACATCAGACCCCAGTCAGTGACCTTCATTCTGGTGCAGCAACCTCCTTCCTGACCTCCAAACTCAGGTTCCCAGCATTTGGGACTCTCCAGCCTGCCCCTCCTGGTCAGCCAGACTCCAAATATGTCCTGTTCCTACTGGATTTCCACTTCTAAAGCAAGCTTTTCTCCTTGTGCTCTGCCTCTGTCTCTTGCCTGGTGGTCTTACTTGAGCTCCAAGCTCAGCCCTTTTCAAAGCCACTTCCCCAGTTGGTTGGCAGCTGTCTCCAGATAGCCAGTTAGCTAATTATTTATTATTATTATTATTATTAATTATAATAAAATGTGTATGCCGCCCCCTCCTGCTAAAAACATCTTGGGGCGACTAACAACATGTTAAAAACAAATTTTAAACAGATAACAAATACAATTAAAATTCCACAATACAAACAGTTCACCCCCTACTCCAACCCAACCCAACCCACCCACCCCATCTCCCTCGTGGAAGGCATGGCGGAACAGCCAGATCTTACATTGTCTACGGAAAGAGGGGAGGTCGGTGGTCAAACAGACCTCTAGCGAGAGGGAGTTCCACAGCTGCGGCACGGCCACAGAAAGTCCGAGATATACGACCAAAGCTGACGTACCAGATGTAACTGGCAAAATGCCCTTTTTGCCACAGCCGCCACCTGGACTTTCAGGCAGAGCTGCGGGTCCAGGAGCACCCCCAGACTCCGAACCTGAGATACTAGGGCAGGACAGACCCCATCAATGATGGGGGCCACCATTCCCCCGGCTTGCCCCACAACCATCACCTCCGTCTTGTCAGGATTTAACTTCAGGCGGCTCGCCTTCATCCAATCCCCCACAGCCGCCAAACACTGGGTAAGCACCGAGACTGCCGGGCCTTAGTCGGATGAAAAAGAGAGAGATAGCTGGGTGTCAGCAGCATATTGATGACACCATACGCCAAACTCCCTGACAGTCTCCCCCAAAGTCTGCATGTACACATTGAACAAGAGAGGGGACAAGATAGAACCCTGCGGGACCCCACATGTGAGACCCCAGGGGGAAGATAAAAAATCACCCAGGACCACATGCTGGGTTCTCCCAGCCAGAAAAGAGTGGAACCATTCAAGAACAGAACCATTTACGCTATGGAGTTGCCAATTAAGACCAGACTCTCTCTGCACTATGCTGGAATTTACCCCATCCCATATTTTAGGATTCAGCGTGCGACAATTCTTGCAGCGGGGGGGGGGGGGGGGGAACCCTAAGGGGAAATATAGGGGACCCTAGTGAGGCAGGAGAGGGGCAGAGGGATCGGGGGGGGGGGGGGGAGATGGGGACCCTAGGGTGGCCAGATATGCAAATTGTAGAGGGCACTTATGAGAAATACAGGTTGCAGGATTGCATTGGCTCCAATGCAGCCCTGCAACCTGTATTTCTCATAAGTGCCCTCTAAAAATCGCATATCTGGCCACCCTAAGGGGTGCTATTGCATATTAGTTGAGCAATTCACATTGGAAGCACTCTGTAACAGGGTCACGGTTCTCTTGGGGTAAGTTCTTGCAGGACTACAGAGTAAATCCTTTACTCTTATAACACCAGGTCTCAAACAATATACAGTGTCTTATAGGTCTACATACAGTTTTCTATCATATAGTTCCTTGATATTTAGACACAGATCTTCACCTTCCATGTTTGTATATACACATTGGCCATATCCCTATACAGTCTCTTACGAGGCACAAGCCTCTCGCTCCCAATAGTTCTTCTGGTCTCCTGCCAGGCAGCCCTCTCTGGCAGACTAAGCTTAGTCCATTATCACCTATAGTTCCCTGGTTCTCTGGGCCAGCCACCCTCCTCTGGAGCTCAGCAGAACTCTTCCGGCTCAGGCAGCACCCTTTGAGCCTACTATCCCAGTCCAGTTCTTATTTCAAAATTTTCTCAAAGATTTTTGTGATCAGGCTAAATAGCTGTATCGCCACCCTTATTAATTCTGATGAAGTAGGGTTTATTCCATATCGCCTTGGAGCAGATAATGTTAGAAAGGCAGCCGAGATTATGTACCAAATAAGTAAGACAAAACAAAATGCAGTCATGTTGAGGGATGCAGAAAAGGTATTTGATTGCACTGAAGGGGAATTCTTAATTGAGACCTTGAGAGTGATGGGCTTTGGCGGAAATGGGTGCGAGCAATATATGACTCTCTGGTATCCAAACTTACTATCAATGGAGAGTTGTACCCCCTCGCCCCCCATATAATAAAGGAGAGGAACGCGACCGGGATGCACGCTTTCTCCACTCCTCTTCAATATTGCCCTTGAACCATTGGCTATTGTGATGAGGCGAGATCAGAGCATATCTGGGATAAGGATTTGACAAACCGAACACAAAATAGCTTTATATGCTGATGACATGCTTGTATTTTTGTCTAAGCCAGATACAGCTATACCCAAACTGACAGATCTTATCAATCGCTTTAGCCAACTTTCAGGGTACAAAATCAATTTTCAGAAGTCTTCTGCCCTTCTTTATACTACAACGAATGCTGAATATGAGGTCTTAGCAGAAAAGATTCCATTTTAAGATAAGATAGACAAACATAAAATAAAGTACTTGGGAATATTTCTTACCAAAGATACAAAGAATTTCTTTACAAACAGTTTCTTTACAGGGTCTAAAAATAAAAGGTTATGTTTTACCAGACCTCCTAAGCCATTAGAGGCAGTGGTTTTCTTGAGCTCCAGAAACAAGAGTTTGATTTCGATTATATATAAGGAAGTTAAAAAGTTATGGTACAGACCTAAATATGAATATTTGAAGGCTTGGGAAGGGGACCTGAACCTCAAAACTGAAAAAGGTGATAGACCACAAATTTGGTTGCATATGCTTAAATGTTCTTCCTCTCTGGGCCTTGTTGAATCCCAAATCAAAACCATAATGTGATTGTACATGACTCCAGCTAAGCTGGTTAAAATCAACAAGACCTATTCCGATAAATGCTGAAGAGAATGTGGTGGAGGGGGAACCTTCTGCACTATTTATGGTCATGCCCAAATGTTAATCCCTTATGGCAGTTTATCTGGGACAAGATGTATGTGTCAATGGGATTGCAGGTTCCTTTTTCTCCAGAAGTAGTTATTTTGGGTTTATACCACAAAATCCCTTTACTGGAATCACATACGGGAACATGTGTTCAGATGATTTTGGCAGGACTTAACATCGTCGCCTGTAGCTGTAAGTCGAGACTCAATGGTATACGTGATTGTGGCAGATTATGTCCCTAGAAAAGATTATGGAAGAAGTTAATGACAATTTTGAGGAATATTACAGTGTTTGGACTCCTTGCTATGAGTGCATACAGGCTAATATGGATGTGGAAAACCCAGAAGATCCTATTTTTATTAAGGATGAATGAATGGATTTTATTGTTTAGCAATTTTGCCATAACAAATATAATAAATATCAAAGATAAAATCAAACTCAAGATACACAAAATACAGAAATGAAAATCATCCACGGGGTTACACAATACCCACACTACCCCCCGTTTCCTCCTCTTGCTGCAACAAAACCAAGTTGAAGTGTCAATATATCGCATCCCTTTGGGGTTAAAGACCCTCTCAGTCATACGGCAGCTGGGGGGGGCAAAGTCCTCATTCTAATCTGGCTTGCTGCCCAACAAAAGCTGGCTACCGCTCTCGATGTTTCAGAGTCCACAGGGTTCAGAAGTTGCTGCCTGCCTCCCCCTGTCGGTCCCTTATCAAGAAACAACTTCCTCAGGAACTTAAATCTGGGCCCTGCAAACGCGGGGCAGCGACCGATTATATGTTCCACTGTATCCCTCTCTCCCAACTGACATAGGGGGCACAGACGCTGTTCACATGGAATGCCAGCATATCGCCCTTCCAGGGCTGCTGACGGGAACACATTGGCTCTCATTCTGAAAAAGGCTGTTTGCCTGTTGGCATCCTGCCACGTAAAGAGATAGTGGCTACCCGAGAGAAAAGCTCTATAAGATCTAAAGTCTGGGGCCACCCTCTGTTTGGTCAAGAAGGCCTCCTCCATTTGGAGGGACTGGTCCCACAGTCTCCTTTTGAGGAGCGCCTTAGCCGCATCCATCCCTAGGTGTCCCATAATTTCCCAGGAGAATCCTAGCTTGAATAATTCTTGAGCCCCCAATTCCTTCCAACTAGCCCCTAAGCCAGAGGAGATGGCCAATCCCACCAAAGAATCACTGATAAGTGGGGTAAAACAAACCAGCCTAACCCAATAAGCAAGTAGTACTTGGGAGGCATGTGTTCTAAGCGGGAGACAACAAGCTTCCATCAGTATGACCTGGGGCGTACATCTTGGAGCCCCCAGAATTGCTCTCAGAAATTTGTTCTGGAGCCCTTCCAGTTTAGCGAGAAACCCTGGTCCCCATACGGGGAAGGCATATAGTAATTGGCCTACTACCTTTGCCCTGAAAAGTCGGAGTGCTGGGAGGATCAACCTCCCCCTCCCCTTGACCGAAAAAGAATCTTTTAATTGTCATCATAGATTTTCCTGCCCTCTCTTGTGCTGCGGCAAAGTGAGCCCTCCATCCCTTGCAGGCTGAGAAAACTACCCCCAAATAAGTAAAGGCCTGCAATTGCTCAATGGGATTATCTCTGATTTCCCAACGATGGAGTTTCTGTGCACCTCCTGCTCTCACAACCAACACCTTGGTCTTTGCATAGCTTATATTCAACATTTCTGATCGACAATAGTCTCCAAAGTTGTCCATTGCTCGTCTCAAGCCAACCAGGGTCTGTGAGATCAACACCGTGTCGTCCGCATATAACAGTAACGACACGCGGTAGTCCCCAATCTTGGGGGCGTGGGTCTCACCTGCCTTCATAAATTGGATGGAGTAATTGGTATAGAGGTTAAAAAGGATGGGGGCTAGCAGGCACCCCTGCCTCACTCCCACCTTCACCTGGACCGGGTTAGAGAGGGCACCCCCCCGATTCACCCGCACCCTCAATGAGTTCCCTGTGTGTAGCTTGACTATTAGATACAGCAGTCTTGGCTCCATATCCAGCGCCTGTAGCTTTACCCAGAGACGCTCTCTATTAATTGAGTCAAAGGCCTTTTCCAGGTCTATGAAGCAAAGGTATAGCCTCCTCCGCTCCACAACCAGCTTATCTATTCATGCAGATAGGACGAAGATATGGTCCGTTGTGGCCATGCCCTTTCGGAATCCAGCCTGCTCTGGCTCAATTATTTTCAGCCTCTCCACCCATGCCTGCAGTTTACTCAGTAGCAGTTTAGTATATAATTTTGCTGTGACACACAGCAAGCTGATTGGCCGGTAGTTGGCTGGGTTCTTAGGGTCCCCCTTTTTGTAAATAGGGACTACAGTACTAGAGAGCCAGGAAGCTGGGAATCTGCCCGTCTCATTAATGTAAGAAAATACAGGCGCCAACAACCCCGCCCACCTGCCGGGATCACTTTTCAACAGTTCAGGGGAGATGAGGTCCGGCCCTGGGGCCTTTCCATTTTTTAACTTCCCTATAAGAGAGATTCTCTCCTCCTCCGAGACTGGGGGCCAACTCTGCATCCTATTTTAGGGGTCAGTAAACAGCTCGCCACCCCCTACCTTGACATTAGAGAAGAGCGTTTCGTAAAAGGTTTGCCATACCTCGGAATATATTATGTTATCCCCTTGGCCTTCCCCCCCCCCCCCCCCCCTTTGCACTTGGCAAATAATCACCCAGAATTTCCGGGAGTCTTTCCCATTGACAGCTTTAATAAGAGAATCCCAGGCGGCTTTCTGTGAATTTTGTAGCTTTACCGCCAATAACTTGTGGTAACTTTTCCGGGCATGGGTCAATTTCAGCCTTGCATTTTGGTCTGACCTGCTCCTTAGGGCCCTCATCGCCCGTCTCAGCACGACCCAAGCCTTTCGGCACTCAGCATCAAACCATACAGGGGTACTGGGAGAGGAGGATGTACTCCTACCGTGGGGAATACTGGTCGAAATTACAGGGTTCAGTAATGTTAACAATTTGTTATAGCCAGTTATAATATCTGCTCCTTGTGCTAGCATGCCTAAACGCACCGCAACTACCCGTAGCGATTCCATCTCCTTGACGATCGCCGTTTACAGCTCTTCCGTCCATTTTTTATGGCAGCAGACTGGCCCACTAGCTTCCCAAGTTCCCTCTGGTCCCTTAGCAGACACTTGGCACTCAAGCCCCCCAAAATCCATTTCCAGCGGCAAATGATTGGACACCCCTATTGCTGCCACCTGGAACCTTTCAACTAAGGAGAATAAGTGCGACGGGATTAAAAGAAAATCCAGAACGCTCGAGCCCTGATAAGAGTGATACGTGAATTCTCCCCTCCAGTCTCCCTCTACTCTCCCATTGACTATAACAAGGTCTAATTCACCTAATACCTTTTCAAATAGGTGCTTCCTATGCCCTATAACTCTATCTTTAGAGGTGCACGGGGGGATAACAGAACATTTATCCCATGAATCCTCCCATCCTGGTGCCGTCTGGGCACTTGTGGAGTCTCCTACTCTGGCATTGAAGTCACCTCCCATTATTAACCGCGCCTTCGGAAAATGCATCGTGGCTTCGTTCACAAGTTCCACTATCTGGGACCAAATTGCTGGGTCATAGTAGGGCGAGTAATCTGGGGGGATATAAACAATGGCAATCAGATGTTCCAGCCCACTGGGGAAATGGCAATTAAAGAGGCCAAAATTGGCACTTTATTTGCTTTACCTTGGCTAGGAGTTTAGATGTTACAAACAGTGCCAAGCCTCCACTTGGCCGACCCTGGACTACCGATGGAGTTGCGTCCACCCAGAATGTATCAAACCCCTTCCAGCTATCCTTACTGGGTGGATCCGCCAACCAGGTTTCTTGTAATAAAACTATATAATGCTGAGCAAGAAAATCCTAGAATTCCGGGTCTGCATTATGTATCCTCCACCTTGAAATGTTCCAGGATGTCACATGGAGGTGTGCATCCTCTTGGACCTCCTGTCACATCCCCTGAGGTTGTCTTGTTCGTTGCCTCAGTACCCTACCTGCAACAGGAGGGGGCGCCAATTGACAGGGCTCTACTGAGATCATTGGGGTCTCTACAATATCCTCTGGCCGTATTATCCCCATAGTAACTGAAATATCAGAAACAAAATTCTCCCCCTGTGCCATCTCCAGTGGGGAGGCACTCTTTGCCCTCAACTGGGACCCTTCCCGGGACTGTCTGGCATTGACTGACGCCCCTCCCCTTTTGGGGCGGGCCTCTCTAAGCCAGGGCTCCCTACTAAGCCCACTGCATGGGGTAGAACTGAGAACCGCACACCCCGCCTGCTCCTCTACTCTTCCCCCCCCCCCCGGAGACATCCAACTGAATGCCTGGGTGCATGAATAAGAGGACGCTATTATTGGAGATGGGATAACTGTTTGGGGCTTGCTTTCTCCGGCTCGTATTTCCCCCAGCTGTCGCTGGAGTGAATCTAATCGTTCCAGAAACCACCTCTGTGGGTCATCTTGGGATGCAGTGGGTCTAGCAGGCAGCGCTACCCTCCCTGGTTGCCCACCTCTGGGAGGGGGGCCCTCCCCTGACCCCTCCCCTCGTGGTGGTACGGCAGGTATTGTCCCCGATTCTTTAGCCGCTGGCACCATCCCTAGAGTTCCGGTGATCATTGGGAGTGGACCTCCACTCCTTTTGGGCTTGCTAGCTCTAGGCAGGATAGCTGGGACCCGGGACTGACTTGACCCCAACTGACTTGTCCCTGTCCCCCTCCTTTCTAGCTGCCCAGGTGGATCCCCAAACAACGCCCCGTCCAGGTTGGCAGTTTTGAAAAGCCCGGGAGACAAAGACTGCCTGCTGTTCTAGCTGTTTTGACAATGCAAGAACATGAGGAATAATACTCCTTAGCTGCAAAGGCCACCACAATCATTTGTCTGTCCTCTGAGGTAGCCAGATGGCTCAGAGACAATATCTCTCGTCTAGTAATTACTAGTTTCTTGCTTCTCAGGAGGGGTCTTAAATGCTCTGCTACGTCTAGGACAGTGTCCCACCTTGTAGCCCGCTTCCCTCTTTGTGGTAGAATGGTAAACACCAAGGCATCCTTCACTAACCCAAAAGTCCCCGCACCCTCCACCATAACAGTAGGGGTGTGGGCCTCCCGGGGCATGCTCGGGAGCAAGCACTCGGGTCGGGACACCACTGATGCTCCTTGGGGGGCAGGCTCCAAGATTCTTGCCACTCGCATAGAGACAGGCAAGGGTGGGTCTGATTCTAGTGTTCTAGGATTATCCCCCTCTTTCCCCTGGACGAGTCTCTCAATATCCTCCATTTTGCCCTGAAGGTATGTCAATTTTGTAAACATGAATTGTAACGTCTCGGCCGTGAGCACCACGTGCTCTGCGAGGAAGGCTGCTAACTTCCCATTTGTTACTGGAGTCTGACCTTCCTTCCCCCTGACTGATATGGGTGGAGTATGCCCTAATAAGGGCTGCCCACTCTCCCGGGTCATTTCATATGCCAGTTCCTCACCGGCCATGTTATTAGACTCCTCAAGCCCCGCTAAGGGCAAAAAGTGGTTAGAAAGCGCTAGCCCCGCCGGCGATGTCAATAACGCCACTTTCCTCTTTGCAACCCCCCCCAAAAAAGACTCCATAGTTTTTTGTTTGAGTGGCTTAGCGGACAGCCCTAGCGGGTCAGAAGAGGCCATTTCTGTACCTCCCCCCTTGCTTTGGCTGTAATTCAAAATTCAAAACAAACAGACTAAAGCTTATGAACCCGACGCCCTCGGCAGCCCACCCAGAGCCACATGCACAAGGGTGGCCAACGGCTGGGTTTGGATCACCAGCCCCGGACTCGCAGGTGTTAAGGGCCAGTCACTTCCTCGGGGCAGGGGGACCCTGGACCTAATATATAGGCAGCAATAACATATACCAATCACATAAACAAATAAACCAGCAGGGACTAGGGCTCCTCTGCTCCGTTCTGCTCCAAGGGCGGCTCACGGCCGGAGTGGCCCAGTACTGTTATTCCCGCAGGTTCCTGTCTCCGCCCCCGCTCAGCAGTGCCGACTCTCCACTCCGGCAGGTAAGAAATTGACTGGCATGTAGGCAGCGGCTCGGCGTCCCGCCTTGCTCTCCTCGCTCCACCATTTATTAAGGATATATAACCCTCTGTAAATGGTAGAGGTCAGTTATCTAACTGTATTTGCCTAGAAACTTGTACTTTTTTTGTTTGTTTTGTCATCTTTGCTGTTGTTTCTTGCTTCTTTTGCATCTCTCTCCCAGGGTTGTGGGGTTGGAGGGGACAAAGTAAAAGGGGTTTAATACCCATGATGTAAGTTGATGTGTGATAACTTCACTGTGACTTCTAAGTATTACATATGTACCAATCTGCTGTATTCAATTTACCCAATAAAGCTTTATTTAAAAAAACCCCAAACCAAACACCCACCTTGGGAGCCAGAGCTTTGATGTGTGTGCGGATTAGGAAGTCACACTGCCCTGTCTCTTAGACTGAGGGGAAGCTAGAGTCAATGTAATGTTTCTTGTGGTTCTCGATGATATGACAACTTTGGTATATAATATAACTTTGCCTGCTCCTGGCTTACTGTGGACAACGACTGTGATTCTCACCGGATATACTAAAAGGCAGGGGGAGAGAGGAACGTGTCCCTCCCAGTAAGCCTGGGGCTTCGGAAGTTTGGATCTTTATAGTCTACTGGCAATCCCAAATCTCCATTACTTCTAATGGGCCATCCCTTTGTCTCCATTGTTGCCTATTGGCTTGGTGTGTCCTGCGTTTAGCGTTTTAGTACCTCCGCACTCACTGGGTTCCTGAAATAGGCATTCTAATGTGGTCAAATGAAGAATGCAAACACAAGGAGGGTTTGGGGGAACTGCACATAGCACAGAGCTAATCTATCTGTTTCCCCCCGCCCCCCTTAGTGCTACAATGGCTCATCCGCACGCACATGGGAGCTACAGCTCTGCCTGCAGAAAGCGTCTAGCATCCCATCTCTCTTAAAAGATTTCCCCAAGGCTGGTTAGTCCCAGGAAGCGCTGATCTCCCTCTGGCAAGCTGACACATGTTGCACTCATGACTCATATCGGCGCGCAGTCGGTAGGTAGCGCTCTGCTCAGGCTAGGCACTCCCCCGTCTGTCCTCTCCCCTGGGCAAAGTACACAGAGCAAGTGAAAACGAAAGCAAATTCTCGGCAGGCCAGGGTTTAGGATCCGTGACACGCCGGAGATTGAACCGATCCCCCCCAGCCTTAGCAGCGGACATGGGCTGGGGAAGGGGCTCCGCCGGCCCGTGCTGCCGTTTGCTGCTCTGGCTCTGCTCTCTTGTCTCTCTCAGCAGCGTGCTCCAGCAGGCAGGTAAAAGCTGGGACAGCGAAGGGGCGGCACGGAACATCGGGAGACTTTACGGGCAGGTGCAGCCAAGCTAAAGGTTCTGCTCAACGTCGAGGCCAGCTAGGCAAGGGGGATGCGGTGCGGGACAGGCCTGGGATGTGGACCAGAGGGGAGAGCCACTAAAAACTTCTTGAAATAAGATCCGGCTGGTACTCTCTGTCTCCGGTCGGGAAGGGTTTGACTTGGGTGCGGTTCTCCCTTCCGCCTTGCGGAAGGAATTCGTCAGGCATAACAAAGTTCTTCTTCGAGTGGCTCCTCCCATTCTCACAAATGGGTTTGCACTTGTGCGCCCTTCTCTTACCGGCATATACCAAGCTCATGTTTTAAAACCACACCCCCACCCTATATAAGGCACCTTCCCGTCCAAGCCCAACAGTTCCTTCCAACCGCTTCGCGGCTTATTGACATATACTTAGCTCACTATCTCAGTTATGACAGGAACTAACATCAATTCAAACAATGCTTTGCCTGTGGTAGGAGAATGACAGGTAAAGATCCTCATGGGCCAATGCCTTATCTGCCTGGGGACAGAGCACGATGCTCCAGACTGCTCCTGCCTCAAGCCCCGGGGGCTGAGGGAAAGGGCGCTGAGACTCCCCGTGCTCCTACATGATCTAGAGGGTAAACGGAAAACATTTTCTCTAGAGCCCGTTCCCACACTGCTTCGCCCAGGGGGCCTGGCATTGGGGCGGAGGGGACTGCTGTGGCAGCTCCTTCTATTTCTGACCTTTCTCTACAAGAGTGCGCTGCCCCGGGACCGTCGGTGCCTCCACGTGCCC
>QEPC01010558.1:366694-399687 GCA_003113815.1 Sphenodon punctatus | reverse complement strand
TATATATATGTGTGTATATAATAGAAATTGATTGGTAGAATAGACTTTTTTATCAAGTTCTTACAATAAAATAAAGATTTTTTGACTGAGAAATACATCGCTTTATTCTGTAAAGAAAATTCCCCCACCGCCTTGCTCTAGGCTTGGTACTCTCCCATTTGTGAGAATGGGAGGAGCCACTCGAAGAAGAACAGAAGGTTGCTACCTTGTAAACAAGGTTCTTCGAGATGGCTCCGACCATTCTCACAAATGCCCACCCTTCCGACCCCGCATGGAATTTTCTTCATGCACACTCCGGGTTGGAAGGAACTGTTGGGCTTGGACGGGAAGGTGCCTTATATAGGGTGGGGGTGTGGTTTTAAAACATGAGCTTGGTATATGCCGGTAAGAGAAGGGCGCGCAAGCGCAAACCCATTTGTGAGAATGGTTAGAGCCATCTCGAAGAACCTTGCTTACAAGGTAGCAACCTTCTGTTCTTAGGTTTCATAATCCTGTAACTCCCGTGCGTAGATTCTCCGGCAGGGACCCCCTCAGCTCTTCCATGCTGCTCTTTTAAAGTCAGTTACAGTTGCCACCGGCTCAGCAGGTGTTCTTTTTAATTTAATTTTGTTAATTTTAAGGTCCACTATGCCCTAAGGGATGAAGGAGTTCAAAGGCTGGTTGAAATCAGACATTTACAAACTCACTTCTTAAATTTCCATTTGCTTAATGCAGGGGTGAGGACAGGGGCCAACTAGTTCCCGGCTCTAGCCCCTGAATCAAGTTCGTCCCCCTCCAAACCCTGAAAGAATGAGCTTGGGGTAAGGGAGTAGAGATGAGCGCATGAACACAAGAACAGGGGCTGGATTCATGGCACAGACCCAGGTCAAACCCTCCTCTTGCTGAACACAACCCTTAAGCACCCCCCACCCAGAACTTCTCTGTGGCCCTCGGAGCTTATACTAATTTTCAGAGTGACCCCTGGGAGGGAAATGGTTTCTCAGCCATGACAATGTTTTCTAGCTTGAAACTTTACTTGGAAACAAGGATAATGCCAGGGATGTTGCTGGTCCTATATAAATAATAGAATCATGGGTGTGGGGTGGTGGTGGGGGGCAGGGCCGGCCTTAGGAATTTTGTACCCCATGGCCCTTCTCAGGCTGCTGCCCCCAAGCCAAGCCCCACCCCCAAGCAGCAAAACAGATGAGTTGGTGTACAAAATATCCAATCCAAAGTATACACAGTTGAACACAAACACAGCATCCTAAGAAGGCACACTCCTTGTGGCTACTCAGGCAGTGGCCTGGTGCATTGTAGGCCTGCAGCACAGCTGCCAGGCTACCTGTACATCCTATTGTACTATATTATACTGATATGCTACAGTATATTCAAAGCTTACAAACGTTTATCAACAGAAGTTGGTTCAATAAAAGAGATCATCTGAGCTACTTTGTCTCCATCTCTTACATTTTGGACCAACACAGCAACCACATGACACTGTCACATAGACCCATAAGCATAGAGTTATGGAGGGTGGGGGGATGTTTCCCCTCAGACTCATTACATGCCAACAATATCATTGTAGATTGTGCTTTAAAGCTACAGAAATGCACACTCTACTTCCTCCTTTATAGCAAGGTAATTTTCCCCAGTACCTTCCTTTCAACCAACTTTTCCCCTAAGTTGATATTTTGCCATCAGGCTAGAATTTGGGAGGAGGGCCAGACAGGATCAGGGAACATGACGGGAGCTGGGGGAAAACAACATGGAATGGATCCCCCATTGTGACCTGTTGGGTGCTTCTCCCAAGCCACTGTGATTGGCCACTGTCGGAGACAGGATGCTGGGCTAGGTGGACCATTGGTCTAACCTAGTATGGCACTTCTTATATTCTTATGTAGGGCTGCTTGTTGTTTTGTTGTTGTTGTTGATGATGGTGATGATAAACAGCAGAACAGGTTAAATATGACTCTCCTTTTCAATTTTAACAGTCACTAGGACACAGCTATTTCCATGAATCCATGCAAACACCTGACCCCACCATGAATTATGTGCTGCTGCTTTCTCCACAGTGCTGGGAATTTCAGCCACACACACACACACTCATAACCAGGAGCCCATCATAAATGTTTAAGAGGGTATGACCATTTTTATTTAAAAGACATTAATAGGCTAAATGCATCAGTCACATCAGAAATAAAATATATATTTTTGAAAACAGCCATTGTTAATCAACGCTGGTTACCAGAACAGCATTAGTACAGGTACTGGGTGTAAGGTGAAAGGTAACTTTCAGGAACAAAACCTAAACTGCTATCATGCTGCTCTACTACAACAAAAGGGAATTTTAGGCCCCAGGGCCAAATTTGGTCCATGGTGCAGTTTTATTTGGCCACTTTCCAGCCCCTGGATCCAGATTCCAGTTTTTACCCCCAAGCATGGAGAGACCGAGCTGAAGGTAAGGGAGCAGAAATGAGGGGAGGCACTCAAGGATAGGGGACAGCTCTATCATCTGAACCCTTCTCTTCCTGAGTGCACCCCTGCCTCCAACATCTAGGCACTCAGGCCATGGAGCTTCTAGTAATGATCAAGGTGACCACTGGGAGGGAAAAGGTTTCCTACCCCTTGCTCTACTAACACAAACAGAAACAACAGCTAGGTGGTGAATGGGGAAATGGAGGTACAAGGGTGGGTATTCCTACTATTTATTAAATTAATAATTAATGGAGCCACGGTATAATTGGTGGATGCAGGCAATTATATTGGCTTCTTTCAAACTGATTTATTATAGTACTTTCAAAAGTACATATTCTGCTTTTAAGTATTTTCAGTCCTCTCTGTGAAGATAATAAAAAAATGCAGGAGAAAACAGGAACAAAGCTGTCACAAAAGGCAATTCCAGCCCCATTTGCCAGGCAGCTCCTGACTATATACTCTTTGAGCCCTTTTGATCGCAGAGTGTAACCATGGGGGTCTCCCCAATTCCCCTGGATCTAGTACTGAACTGAGATAGCTGCAAAAGTTTTCCAGCTCAATTTAAACAGAGTCAGGAGAAGAGGAGGAGGCAGGGCGGTGGGCGGGGCCAGTGAGGGGAGAAGGGGTGGGGTCAGAGAGGACCGGAGGCGAGGGTGACCTCCCAGGCTTTGGCTATGTAAGCGGCAGTGCCGGCCCTGCCTGAGCAAAAAAAAAAGGAATTGAGTGGCAGCGCAATTGCCGCCCCCCAAGGCCCGAGCCTAGGGTGCCTGCCCCTAAGTCTGGGCCTGGGTGTGGGGTGACGGTGTACATGGGCACACACCAATCCCCCCCCCGCATCCCCACTCATGGAGCAATCACTGTTTTGACCAGTTGCTCAGTGAGTACGTGATGAGTGGAGGTGGGTGTGCATGCTGTTCCATGGGAGCGTGCATGCATGCCCACTCACCCACCACGGCAGTCACATGGGTGTCACCCACTCATGCCCACGCAGCGGACTTGCGTAGGCATGAGTGGGTGCATCTCGTGTAAAAAGAACCATAGGGTCTTAGAGGTGGAAGGGACCTTGAGGGCTATCTAGTCCAAGCCCTGCTTGGATGTGGGATGACCCCCGAATGAATAATGGCTAATGGCCAACTCTCAAGTGAGATTTGATTTTCTTTTAAATGAATTTCTTGCTTTCTAAAAGAATAATTTCTCAACCCCATTGTTCTAGTTTGGGATGGTTAGTAGATCTGCAGTATCCTTACAGCAACCTGCTAGGGTGTGTGGGGAGGCGTGTGTGGGGAGCCAGAAGCCCTGCTATAAAAGATTTTTTTTTAAACTATCCTTTCTATTTCTCCTCCTCCTGATTCTCTTGCTTGACAGGAGAAGTTCCCACCTCTGTTCAGGTTGCGCTTATGTTACCTCATCTGAGGTAACAGGGCATTTGCCCATTGGCAATGGCAGCAGAAAGTTGAGTGACAAATACCCCTTATTCTGCTGTACTCTAGTTGGTTGAACTGAGGGGGACTCCAAAATGATAGCAGGCTCCTCTACTTCCAAGTGAGTGGGGTGAGTGCTACTGCCCTGTTCTGATCACAGCTCCTCTAATGGTTTTTACTTTGACTTTTGTATTTCCCCTCTCTTTGGGGGGTTTGGTTTTGCCGTATGTTTTGACCTATTGTATTTTGTATCTATTGTTTATTCCTTTTTTGCTATAGCTTGATTGCTAGCAATACACTTACTCCTTCCTTGGGCTTTCTCCCAGGGCCATTGAAAGGGCACAGCTCTAAACAGCTGATGGGGCAGGCTGATGAGACTGAATATTTGTCACTGGGAAAAAAAGTCAAAATCCTCCCTTCTCTCAACTATTTACATGTGTAATATATGGCATTGGCTACCCACGTCTCCTGGAGCCTCAATAGTTGTGGAGCCTGCATACGTTTAAGGGTGTCTTTTGCTGTTCAGCGTTCTGTAACACAGTGTCCTACCGTTACAGTGTTTAGACAGACCGTCAACACAGTGTTCACCCCAAACACTGGAAGTGAACAACTGCCAGGGCTTGACAGTTTAATCAGTGTTTGGGGTGAACACTGTGTTGACGGTATGTCTAAACACTGTAATGGTAGGACACTGTGTTAAAAAACACCAAACAGCGTTATGTCTAAAGACACCCCTAAGTGGTTTCCCTACTACACCAGAAGTGGGTCAAAGATCTTGCAGGACTAGTTAAAAATCTTAGAAAAAGCATCCATCCTTTTAGGGAAGGCGTGGGGAACCTTTCCCCTCCTGTGGGCCATTTCTTAAGGGGTGTGCTCAGGAAGAGGAGGGTCCAGATCATGGATCTATCCCCTATCCATGTGTGAATGACTCCATCTCTGTTCCCTTATCCTGAGCTCACTGTTTCAGTGCTCGGGGTCAGAATCTAGGAACTCGGAAGGGGCCACATAAAAGCTAACCCCTGGGCCTGAGGTCACCCACCCTTGTTTTCCGGTCTACCCTACTAACTCACTGAGTATATACAACTTCCATCCCATTTCATGACTATCTCCCTCAGCACAGGCACTTTCACACCTCTGTCCACTAGAGGGAATACCAAAATCCCAGCAGAACCTGGTATGTGGATAGGCAACCTGTTTATGCTCAGGAAGAGCAGAACAACAAGAACCCAAATGTGAATGCACAAGAGATTAGATCACAGAAGCTCAGTGAGATGTGTGGCAGATGAGAGAATACAACAAGCAGAAAAGAATGGGGAACAGGCAGAAATATAACTGAAAGGAGCTAACTCTACTCTGAGGCAAGCCAGCTTTGAGCCAGCTAAGCAGAAATGTGTGTGTGAAGGCCAGTTTGATTTTGATTTTTGGTAGAATTGAGAATCTGTACTGGTATAAATTAAAAATGAAAATGGGTAATCTGGCATTCTTTCCATTCTGTGTTATGGAGCACATGCTGCAAGTTCATTATATTTCAAGGTTTGATTTAAAAAAATTGACTGTCTTGCACTCCAGAGAGAGAACAAAAGGAGGAAGAAAATGAGGGAGGAAGGGAAATGAGCAGTGACACTGAGGCAGATTTTTTTCAACCTTATTGAAAAATAAAGATCCTGTGCAGAGAGGAAAAAAGGAGGGAGTGGATGGGGACGGAGAAGGGAGTTGAAGGTCAAAAAGAGACAGGAACTGAGAGAGTGAGACTCAGTGTAGGTGACACTGGCCCATTTTCCACAGGCATGAGAGGGTGGGTGTGCAGCAAGGTGGGTGGAGATGGGTGTGGGGCCGTTCCTCCTCCCAGCTCCACCCACAGAGCAACCTGCATTGGAGCCCATTGCTCTGTGTGCGGGTGATGGGTGGAGATGCACGTAGTGTGGGAGCGTGCATGCACCCCCACCCGTCCGCCGCAGCATTCCCACGGGCACCTCCACCCATCACCGAGATGGGTGGGGGCATCTCGTGTGAAAAGGGCCATAGTAGTGTTTTTTGGCAAGGGAAATGGCAGGGCTAAGAGGGTGAACGTAAAATGCGGAAAGTCAGCATGTTTGTGAGACTTCCGCCAGAGGTGCTCAGCAGCAAAAGGGCAGAAATGGAGGTGATAGATGGTAAGGGTGAGCCAGGGTTGGGGGTTGATGGGTGGGGTAGGACAGCAGGAAAGGAGAGCAAGGGAGTCCAGGGTGGAGGAAGAGATGCGTTGAAGGCAAAGACAGCGGAGGCCCTTTTTGCACGGACGCCCCCCACCCTCGCCCACAATCTGGTGAGAAGGCTGCGACCCTTTTTGTCGGAGTCAGACCTGGACACTGTTCTCCATGCCTTTGTAACCTCGAGGCTAGACTACTGTAGTGTTCTCTATGAGGGGCTGCCCTTAATGATTTTTTGGAAGCTGCTGGGGAGAGGCACCAAAGCACATTACACTTGTGCTTCAGAATCTGCACTGGCTTCCTATAGCTTTCTGGATACAATTCAAGGTGCTGGTATTGACCTATAAAGTCCCTACATGACTGATGCCTGGCATATCTGAAAAGACTGCCTTCTCCTCTAAACTCCAGCTTCATCCTTGAGGTCAGCAGAGAACAGCTAATTCCATCATGGTGCTAAGTTCATACGGCTAAAGTCCATAGCGAGGCATTCACTGTGGCTGCCGCACAGTTCTGACACTCCCTTCCCCTGGAAGTCCTCCAAAGCTCTAGCTCAAGGACCTTTGGAGGAAGTGTAAAACCTTACTTGGCCAGACATTTGGAAGGCAGGGATATGTTGGAGGTGGTGGGGATTTAGGTGGTGGGGATGGGGTTTATACATGGATTTTATTCTATATTTCTAGTTATATTGTGTTTTGTGTGCTGTAACCTGCTCTGAGCTTTGAGGATAGGGCAGGTTATAAATAAATAAACAAACAAATAAATAGACAAGCACCCAGTTGCCAATGTAAGCCGTGCTTACAGAAGTATCCTTCATGGATAGATGACTGCTAAAATAATCATCTCTTTTCTAAAAGTACACTTTTATAGGTTATATTTCCATTATTATGTATTCTTTTTTTCTTTTTTAAAAAAGAAACTCTAAAAGTGCAAATGGAAGAGTCAAAGATCGTATCTTTGAAGGAAGATGTATACATACCATGTGACATCTCTGGGTACACTGCACAAGAACTGGATATTAAAAGTATGGCAGTTATCTGGTCCTTGAAGGCTGTTGGAGAAAATGAAGAAAGAGTATTGTACACATTTTTGTCTGGAACTCATATTCCTGAGCGAAATGGATCTATTTTAAGTGATGCTGAATTGAAAAAAGGAAATGCTGCCCTGTTTCTTCCACAAATACAGCCTAATGAAGAAGGAATCTATAAGTGCTCTGTTACTGTCACCCCTGATAAAGATGAAGGAACAACTGTTTTTAATATCGTTGGTGAGTGATTTTATTATTTAATTTTGTATCGGGGAACATGAGGAAATAAATTTGTATTTCAGAATGCAAACTTACTTAATGACATCTGTTTATTCAGCATATCTACTAGGTTAGGGATCTGTGGCCCTGGACTAAAAGACAGAGATGGGGCATGTCATATTAACCAAGTTTAATAGAAAAGCTAAGTTTAGGTATAGACTATTAAAAAAATTTCTGTACCAGTACATGATTACCTGTTTCAGCTGCATTTTCATTATTTTATGGGAAGTAAAACCCTTATTATTGTTGGTGGGGTTTTCTTGTTTATTTTTTAAAATTTGAGCGTAAGATTTCAGAAGCATTTGAAAAATCCAGCGGTGCCTGAAATGTACACTCAAGAGCAGCAGGTAGGAAACTTTCCCTTATGACTAAACAACTACGCTACATGGTTGCAGAGATGTTCTCCATATGTCATGTGATGCAATAATGTCTTCTTGGGACTGCTTCTAGAGAGCTTCTGTGCCTCTGCTGCTGCTCATAAGTTTCAAGTTAGCAATCAGATGGAATTACCAAGGGGGGGGGGGGGGGGAATCAGTTTGTCTGCAGAACCCTGGTGAGAATGATGTCACTTTCATGTTGCTACTGCATACTATAAAGCATTAGCTAGAACAGGAATGAATCAGAAAAGACAGGTTAGATGTACTATAATACCATATTTCCTAATAATTCGTGTAGCTCTGCTCCCTTGGCCAATAAACTCCACCCCTCAGTGAATAAGCTCTGCCCCCTCTCATACTTATTTCTTTAATTTATTTATTGTTTATTTAAACTTTTATCCTGCCCTATCCCAAGGGTTCAGACACAGCTACAGACTATAAAAAGCATTAGAAATACACAAATAAACCAGTTATAATCCCCTAGCACTAATCTTCCCCAAATCCTATCCCCACCTGCTAAATGCCTGGCCAGATAAAGTCTGTCTCTGCACATACACTCCTCCCAACATTCCAAGTGCATAAAGAGTGATGGAAGCTCTCCTATTATAATTCTACTTCGGTTCTTGTCATTCCATCATCTTCCTATTGTTCTCTCAAGTGCTTTTCCTGGGAGGTAACCAAGAAAAGATGCCGAGTTTTGAATTCCAGTCTTTTTGTCTGTCTGTCTGTCTCCTGAAAGAGGGACTTTGACCTCCTGAAAGAGGACAATGGAATTCAGTGCCCAAAGGGGGACTGCCCCTCCTAAATAGGGACTCAGCGTGGAGGTATGTCTAGCCCAGATAAAATTTATTATAGTGTTCAAGTTTCTACTCTGTCTGTAAAGATTAAACATGGTATCTAGCAGAGAATAGGTATTGTTAGGCATATATAAGAAGAGGACCACATTGGTAGAGTATTAGACTATCCATGACTGATGACTAAAATAAGTTTTATCTCCACACAGCAAAACCAAATGTCACCTTGTCTCCAAAGGAAATTACAGTAGAAAAAGACAAAGAGAAGACCTTGTCATGCGTAGTCCGAAATTTCTATCCAGATTTGATTCTCATTAGCTGGAACAAGAGTTCAAAGAACCTTCAGGATACCAGTGTACCAGCAGAGGATATCTGCACAGGAGTTTCTGTGAAGAATGAAGATGGAACATTTAGTGTTACTAGTAAATTGAGACTGCAACCATCATTGAACGATGATGGAAATATCTATTACTGTATTGTAGGTCACAAATCTTTTCTCAGAGAACAACTTTTTAGTGCCACCTTAAAGATTACAGGTATTCCACTGTCTTTTCTCCTTTTCTCAAAATCATGCATCCCAGAAAGTTGCTGGGCAGACCTTTCTTTAAATAGCATTGCCAACCGGTAAAAAGCAAGTTAGTAAAAATCACCAGGTTTTTTTACTGGCGACAAGGTAAAAATTGAAGAAACGAAAATTGAAGTTTTACTTCAGCCCTGTTTTCACGGCATGGCAGGTCTGCTTTCATTAATGTATTCCTAAGATGTTTTGATACCAGGGATAACTTTATTCTCAGAATTGCAGCGATATTTACCCCTGATTCTAAACAGGAATACTTGACCACAGAGTAAAGAAGGGTAGTTTTTTCTCCCCTCTGGAAGTGCCTGAGAGTTTTGTGAATCCCCTGAGGTAAATCCTGGAGTAAAGGTAGTTATGCCAGAGTTATCCTGTGTGAAGAAAGCCAGAGTGGGAGAAAGCACAACAGCAAGTACGACTAGTTTTGTAAAAAAAAGGGATGGAAATACAGTCTAATCACTAGCTGATTTTGAATCACTGCTGTTCCAGATGAACTATTCTAGAGATATTTATGGTAATAGGTGAGGGTGACAATATTTAAGTAGGAGTTCATTGAGTTGATCCAGACCTGTCCTCAACAAACAGTTATTTTTTCTGAACCCTAAACTTGTTGCCTATGCTTTTGGAGTGTTGATAACATGTACATCTTTAAGTTCACATTTTGATACTCTTAGCAGTGTTATCTAATTGTGCTTTAGTACAATAGAATGTACTCTATAACGTTATTCTATGGGTGTTTTCAGACGTGACACACCTTGCCATGCGTGGAAATCTGTGCTGCCATCACGTCTGAAACAGCCGCCAGATGTTGGTCCAGGCCATAGCATGGACTGCAGTAGCACTTAGCCCGGGCTGTGACTCTGGCCCATGTAGGCCAAGTCACAGCCCGGGCTAAGTGCTACCGTGGCCGTGCTATAGTGGCCTGGACTGGGGCAAAGAGGGCCGTCATGTTTGATGACCCACTTACACTTAGCCTGTCCGGATCCGCAGCGCTTCCAGGTAGCCATGGCGGCCTCATAGGCCACTGTGGCCGCCTGTCAGAGCGGGGGATGGGTCACTCTAAGCAGCACAGGGGTGGGGCTGCGTGGATGCACGTCCACGTGTCGCCCTGCCCTCTCCCCACCCACGCTGCCATCATGTTTGTTTGGTGTCCAGGGCAAACCTTGCCCGGAGTGTAAACCCTCACTCCGGACAGGATTAAAGTGTGGTGATGCTCAGCGCTGTCACATTTAAAAACACCCTGTGACTCTTATCTACCTCAGTGTGATTCTGTGATGGAGAACAATTTGGACACTACTCTATTTCATTCATGAGTAAAAACAGATGTGCCAGCAGCAAAGTGTCTCCACACCCCGGGGTGGGAAAGTGCAGCTGCCACTCCCTGGGTTGGGGTGGTGGCCCAGAGTGGGCCGCATGAGCAGCCCTTTGTCTGAGATGCTCCTCGACAATTTTCCTGAGAACACAGCCTGGGCCAGCCACCTACTCACCCTGGGGCAGTCCCAGGCCAACATCTGGCAGTGTGGGAACAGATGAGCGGGCAAGTTCTGGGTCACAGTAGGCCACCGTCACATCTGTTTTTACCCAATGACACATTAAATACTCAGGTATGAAAAATAACCAGTTAACCAACTGATACAAGAGAGTTGGTCTGTTTTACTATTTGATATTGTGAGTGAGCAGCAACAAGATACAAATTTCTTTTTATCTTTCCCATTTATAGATCCACAAACTGATTTAAGCAGTATAATAGGAGCCATCTTCGGAACAATATTTGCCTTTGCAGTTGTGGGCATTTTGGGTTGGCTTATATACAGGAAGCATTTTAAGAAATGTAAGTAGTTTTGAAGGTGTGCTGCGTTCATGATTTCCAGTAGGTCTTGTGAATGGTTGTTACTGAGCCTAGCATTAGTAAGAAACAACAAATACTGCAGAACATTCTTTATCCAGCCACCAGCTAAATGAATATTAATCCCATCTTCCAAAAGCAAGGAGCTATTTGCTTTGGTTCTTCTGCTTACCCAAAACTATAGACTCAGTGAACCAGATTACAAGCACAGGTATGCTCGCAGATTCCATTGGATGCATTAGAACAAAATAGAGTGGAGTTGTGCAGGCATGTCAGAGTGACACACATCTGGTATACTGTCACTATTAGGGATGGGTGAACAGAACTGAGTTTGGAAATTCGGTTCGGAAATTCGGTTTGGTTCGGAAGTTTGGTTTGGTTCGGTCAACCGAACTATTCGAGTTTGGTCCGAACTTCCGAACAAAGTTCGGAAATTCAAACCCCATTGAACTAAATGGAATATTATCTTTTAGGGATGGGCGAACAGAGCCGAGTTCGGAAATTTGGTTCGGTTCGAAAATCGAGTTCGGTTCAGAAGTTTGGTCCGGTCGACCGAATTGGTCAAGTTCAGTCCGAACTTCCGAACCGCGTTCGCCCATACTCAGTAGTCACTACTGAGATGGGGAAGAATGCTTCCTGCCTCTAGGCTGACTCTGTTTATCGCCCTGGCAGAGACCTCTGGTCAAGCATTCCTCAAGTGTCCCAATCCCCTAAATTTACCATAATTTAGGATTAGGATATCTTAGTCAGGAATGGAATCATGCATACACAGAATACGTGTCTTAGGCCACTTGCCCATGTTACAGAGATACGGCGGGGAAACTCCTGGCAGATGCCCGGCGGCCAAACTCACAAGTAGCTCTGAACATGGGCGCAGGGGGGAAAGCTTCATCAGGTGGGTCCCGCAGTGATTTCTCTCATGGATGACACAGCTGGGATTTTGAGCCCTGTCATCCGTGAGTAAAATCGCTGCGGGACCCGCCTGATGATGCATAATCTCTTGTGCCCACATTCTGAGCTACTTGTGAGTTTGGCCACCGGGAGTTTCCCCACTATGTCTCAAAGTGGCCTTTGTTTCCCCTCCTAAACCTGCAGAGTGTTCCACACCTATTTCATAGTTTCCCAAAACTTGCTTACCAGTTTTACTTTGTCCCAGAGTCCTCTCACCTACTCCAAATTTCCTTTATAAAACTCATGCTAAAACTTGAGCTACTGCTAGCATGAACTTAGTCCTTATACACATACACACACAGAGACACAGTCACAGACAGCACACACGCGTAGACACACGCAGACAGACATGGTCTTATCAATAATACACAAAATGTAAGCAGTTCAAAGGGCTTTTGAAAAGCAGTTCACAATGCTTTTGATTAGAACATTTTTAAACAGGTTGGAACAAGATACTGTAATTCTCAAAGAAAAGAAGTGATCAGCTTGGTTACAGATGATCTTGCTTTCAAAACAATAGCAACATTAGTAATGATAATTGTTGGTTTTGATTAATGTCATATTGAAATGTATTGAAATAGTGTTCTGTCACACACCACAGACAGAAAAAATGTGATTTATTTTTTACCCTGTCATTCTTAGTGCTTCAAGTAACCTATCTATTATTTCTTACAGATTCACCTACAATAACAGCATTCATTGGAAACCTGGAAATGAAACATTTAGAAGAGTCATTTTTGCATTGTCAGATTTCTGGCTTTCGGCCCAAACCTTTAACTGTAGTTTTTTCCCTAAAAGAACAGGACAAAAAAAGAGAGAGGATTTACTGTTGGAAAAGTGAATCACAAGACATTGAAAAGGATGAGCAAAGCACCCATCTCTTGAAGAAAGATAACACGATTAATTTTCACTTAACTTTGAAGACACAAAATAATGGCACTTTTAATGTTCCGTGCAAAATTCACATAATTCCAGATGTGAACGTGTTTGACAAGGCTGAGCTTTCAATAGAAGTTATACACAATGCCCTTCAAGGAGGTTCATTTACTCAAACAGCATCATTAAAGGTCATTGGTAAGCACATTTTTCTGCATCATCTAAAGTGGTTGCTTTTAGTTTCTGCAAACCAAGTTTAATTCTTGCTTCATTCTACAAAGCCACATGGTGAGAAATTCAATCAGTAATTCGCTTTGAAGTTTTGATTCATTCTATTGTCCTGTGGTCACTTTATGCAAACCATTCATTCTCTCCTTGATGCCCTCTGCTGGCTGATGTGTGGGATCAAAGTATTTATCCTTGCCTGTTCATGTTGGTTGCATGATGTGCTCTACCTACCTAGATTGGTGATTATCCTATTTCTGAATTGTTAGGGTAAAAACAATCGTGACAGTGACCCACGGGGGTCAGCTTTGTCCTGCTGTGGCCCACGGATCACTGTTAACATTTGTGCTCAGGCCCTCAGCCCAGATGTTTGCCCCGGGCATGTTGGTGGCTAGCCCAGGCTGTTACTTGGCAAAGTGCCCAAAGTCACGGCCCAGGCTACTGCCCCACCCCCACCGGGGTCAAGTGGGTCACAACAGGTTAGAACGTATGTTCTGACTCACCATGACTTGTCCCGGATCAAGGCTGTCATTGGCTGTCATGGCTGCCTGTCATGGCAGGGCACTGGGTGCAGTGTGGGGGTGACCGGCTGCATGTTCGTTGCAGCCTCCGGGTGACAGGACAGCTCTCCAGCCAGGATCACAATGTGTGGTCGGTGTCCCAACCTGACCCTGGCTGTGACAGCAGTTCGGCGGTGACCCAGTCTAGGTTGGGTCCTTACCCTTAGCAATGTAGATTTTTCCCCCCATTAAGAACAATTAAAGTCATAATCTGTTTTATTTCTCTGCATTCCTTAAATGGCCATAAGGCTTCATGTCAGATTTGCAGCAGAGAATTTGAAAGTCCACTTGAGATGGACGTGCCTCACCAAAAAGCAATGACAAATGGTAACTGAACCACATCCCAAAGAGGACATGGTCTACAGCAGGATTGGGGAACCTTTTCCTTCCCAGGGAACACTATGAAAATTAGTACAAGCTCCGAGGGTCACGTAAATTGGGGGTGGAAATGCTTAAGGGGTGCAGTCAAGAAAAAAGGTTCCAGATCATGTGTCTGTGCCACTGATCCCTCCCCTATTCTTGTGTGTATGCCCTGATCTCTGTTCCCTCACCCTGAACTAGGGCCAGAGCTAGGAACCAGAAAGGGAAAGGGCCACATAAAAACTGCTGCACATCACATTTGACACCCCCCACCCCCCCTGGCCTGAGGTTCCCCATCCCTGGTCTATGGGCTCTGGACATGTTTAGCTTTTGGAAATACTAGGATACATGTTGTTGGCCTCCAATGAGTGGGCCTACCGTAGAGTGGGCTTAGCAGTTCCCCAAGGGTGCTGGCTATCGGTCCTCCTGGATCCTACCCCCGCTAGGACCCAAGCGGAAAAGGCAAACGCTACTGCCGCGGCACTTAGCCCGACAACACCATCCTCCCCGGCACCCGGAACGGACCTGGCAAGCAAGATCGGCCACTTCCCAGCCCCCGCTCAGGAATCCAGCACCGCATCGCCGCAACAGCCTAAGGGAGGCCAGAAAGCCTTCCTCCCGCCCGCCGTGATACCCGACCCGGTGCGTGGCAACAGGCAGACCCAGCTCACTTCCCCCCCACAACAGGCTGCACAGAAAAAACGGCAGTGTGGAAAGCGAAACCGAAACCCATGGCCACCACAAGAAGAATGGCGGCAGCGGACACGGAGATGGCAGTGGAGACAACGGCACCCACGACAGCCGTAAGTCCCCTGCATACCCTACCCCCAGCCAGGGACCCCCACATGGACGTGCTAAAGGAGATCCTCCTAGAACTAAAAAGGAAGAGATCTCCACCAAAAAAACAAAAGGCCTACAAGGGACACTTCAGGGGAACAGGCAAAGGCAAGCTGCCCATGCCCCAAAAGCCCCGCAAAACCTCTAAGACCCTAGACTCCCCTGACTCATCAGAAGCAGCCTCAGAGCAGGTGAGGTCCCTTCCCTCCAAGGAGGAGCAGACTCCAGCCAGGGGCAAACGAAAGGGGGAAAAGGTTCCCCCCAGGCCCCCAAGCGAAGGGGAGGAAGAATCATCAGAGGCCCACCTCTCAGATGAACAACAGGCCTCTGAGGAGGTAGGCAGTGACTTCCCCTCTCGAGGAAGGAGAACTGGAGGTGTCAGGGATCGAGGCTTCTTCTGACCCTGATAGGCAGTTCCCTAGCAAGTACAGGGATCAGATCTTCGCCCTGGTAATTAAGGCCCTACACCTCAGACAGAAAAAAGACAAACAAGACTCCTCGAACTCCTCGGAGGAAGAGGATGAGGAAGAGAGGGAGTATATCCCTAGAGCTAGAGCCAGAGACAAAGGCATGGTGTTAGACAAAACCTATGAAAAAATCATCAAGAAGGAATGGCAGCTCCCTAATAAATCCTGCAAAATGTATAAAACCCTGCTCTCACTCTACTCCCTCACCAAGAACAAGGAGACCCTCCTGGCCATCCCTAAAGTAGATGCTGCAGCAGCCTCCCTTGCCAGAAACTCCGTTTTCCCAACTGAGGGAGAGTGCTGCTCCCACGAACCTACAGACAAAGGGATTGAGTGTAACCTTAGAAGGAATTTCGAGGAAGTGGCCTCAATAATAAAAATGACCACCATCACATCCTACTTCTCAAGAGCCCTTATGACCTGGATCAAGCAGGCTAGGGACCCTCGGGTCTCGATGAAGATGACTAGGATCCTTTCCACTGGGAGAAGAGACACCACATCAACTGGCTGGAGCTACGAGCAAGCTACCTAGCCCTACAAGACCTAGCCCCGATCTTGCGGGGACAACATGTACTTGTCTACACAGACAACACGGTAGCGAAAGCTTACATAAACCATCAAGGGGGCTCCAGATTCGAATCTCTTCACCAGCAGGCAACTGCCCTCATCAAATGGGCAGAAAACAATCTGAAGTCCATCAAAGCAGTTCACATCATGGGCTGACTGGCTCAGCCAGGAGAGGATGGACCCAGGAGAATGGGCTCTACACCCTACAGCGTTCAAAGTCATAACCAGCTCCTTCAGACGAACGGAATTTGACCTCTTTGCATCACCAGCCAATGCGAAGACAGAGGTCTTCGTGTCCCAATTCCTGGACCATCGAGCGGTGGCATTCGACGCATTGAACCTGACCTGGCCTCCAGGTCTCCTCTACACCTTCCCGCCCTTTCCCCTCATACACAAGACTGTGGCGAAAATCAAGAGTGAACAGGCCACCACCATCCTGGTGACACCGTACTGGCCACAGCGCCCATGGTTTGCAGAGCTGCAAGAACTGAGCTCCGAGCCCCCTCTCAGACTCCCGACCATGCCCGACCTCCTGACTCAGTGACCTGTCCTCCACGATAACCCAGAAGCCCTGAAGCTAACAGCTTGGAAGTTGAATGGAGGGCGCTTAAAAAAAATAAAAAATTGGGCTACTCCCAGTAAGTCCTGGACACCATGTTGCAATCTAGACGGCCAGCCACCAAGCGCATATATCAGAGCACATGGGCCACCTTTGCCAGGTGGTGCCAGAGCAGAGAAGTGAGATCTGCCAAGGCCCCCGTTAGGGTTATTCTAGATTTCCTACAGGAACGGCTAGACAAGGGGTTAAAGCCCAACACCCTCCAGAGACAGGTAGCAGCCCTGAACAGCGTGCTATGCACAGTCAAGGGCCACAAGGTAGCTAAACACCCTCATATTGTCAGATTCCTTAGGGCAGCTAGAGTCATCTCCCCCCTGGTAACCCACCGCTTCCCCTCTTGGAACCTAAATTTGCTCCTCAAGGCCCTCACCAAGACCCCCTTCGAACCAATCAGAGGTCTCCCTTTATTTCCTGTCTCTCAAGCTGACCTTCCTCATAGGAATCACCTCAGCCTGCAGAGTGTCTGAACTCAGCACCCTCTCCATCGCCCCCTCCTTCTGCTCCTTCAAGGAGTCCTCAGTGGTCCTCAGAATAGACCCGGCCTTTTGCCCCAAAGTAGACACCCGATTCCACAGGGAACAAGAGGTCGTCCTGCCCTCCTTTTGCCTTAAGCCATCCCACCCACAGGAACGGGTTTGGCACTCCCTTGACGTCAAAAGAGCCCTTAAAGTGTACCTGGACAGAACAGCTCAATTCATAAAGTCTTCTGCCCTATTTGTCGCTTACAGCCCTCAGAGAAGGGGCATGAGGGCATCCAAAGCCATAATCGTGTGCTGGATGACTCTCTGCATCACAGAAGCCTACAAGGCGGCAGGGAAACTTCCCCCGCAGGGAGTCTTCACCCACTCCCTGAGAGGAGTGGCCACCTCCCAAGCCTTTAGATATTCAGCTTCCTATGGAGAAATCTGTCGCGTAGCAACCTGGTCTTCAGTGCACACCTTTACAGGCACTACAAGATCCCCCTGCATGAATCCGCCGAGGCGGCTTTCGGGAGACGGGTGCTACAGGCGGTGCTATAGGAGCTCTACCTACTCCTCCTCCACCTGGAGCCTCTCCTTCAGTCTCTCTCCACTCCCCCCCCCTTCATATTGTAGAACTGGGACACCGCTTGGGAACGTCCCTGCAGTTTCGCTGGCCGTCCAGGAGGACCCCCGGGAGAAAGGAAAATTGGGCACTTACCTCCTGAATTTTCCTTCTACGGGGGTTCCTCCTGGACGGCCAGCCCCACCCAGAGCAAGGAGTTGCTCTGAGGTGCCTTCAAATAACGTACATAGTACCAGTTGCCCCGACAGCCCCTCGCCGTTGGGAGAGGAGACGGGGTTTGAAATCACTGTTTAGAATGTTAACAACGTTTTTGTTCCTATAGTTAAGAAAGTTTTCAGGTTCAGCATAGGTTGAGCAGTGTGGAGTAACGCTGGCAACTACTGGAGATCAGGGGCTAGATCCCTCTGAGCATGCTCCAGAAAATCAGGATGTCTGCCTCCTACTGGTAGTGGCGGGGATCTACCCTGCAGTTTCGCTGGCCATCCAGGAGGACCCCCCCATAGAAGGAAAATTCAGGAGGTAAGTGCCCAATTTTCCTTTCTCATCCAATTTTAAGAGTACGATTCTTTGACTGTGCAACTCTGGTATTTTTCCTTTCCAGCATTGCCAGCACTGGATCCAATACAGTGCTCTACTGATATGCCAAGACCAAATGAATTGCTGACATTGACTTGCAGAATCCACTCTTTTTTCCCCCAAACAATTGATGTGTGTTGGTATAAAGATAATGAACCTGCTGCACAAAATCAAACCTTCACTAGCGAAGCAAGTAAAGATTCAAATGGGCTTTTCTCGAGCAGGAGTACAATAAAATATTCCCCTAAACCACAGGATGTTGGAAAGAGGTTCACGTGCAAAGTTAAACACAAAGACTCACAGCAATATAAAGAATCTGCTTGGGAGCTGACAAAACTAAGTAAGTGCAAATGCTTTTAAGTAGAACGAAAACTATGTAATTGTTATAATCAAAAGGCAAGCTCAAATTCTAAAAGGAATATTATCCTTCGAACAACTTTTTGGAATACCACGTTTTCTGCTGGCCCTCTACAGGGGTGAATTTTGTCCTTGGTGATACCCAGTGATACATTACGTCAGCCAAATTTAGCAGACCTGAGTGGTGCATAGTCCTAATGCTAGTCCTTTGCTTAGTCCAACTGGAGCCTAATTATCCCAGCTGGATGTTACACTCTGTACTCAGGCAAAACTGCCATTCAAGTCATTGGAAATTTCCCTCTATTAAGAATGGTGACAGTACTGCATGATTTATACTTCAATCTTGGTTTCCTTTTCTAAGTGTTAAAAATTCCCTCCCCTGGATTTTCTTCAAAGTCTTCCACTTGTTTCCAGTTGCCAAGATTTCTGATCTTTGATTTATAACTGCTAATGTTCATACTGCACAAAAATGTGGCATGTACAATATGAATGCCACATTCATACTTATAGCTCTAAATAAGTAAGTAAAACACACAATGGAGATAACTTCTGTGGAGGTCACACTTTGGGTAAAAACAGACGTGTAGGTTGAGTGACAGCTCCCCAGCCCAGGGCGTGAAACCGCAGCCTACACGGGCCGGAGAGGGGCACTGAATAAACGTGCTCGCAGCTGGAGAGCTGTCACACGGCCCGGGTAGGGCTGGGAACTAAATGAAGATGTGAGCGGCCCGCACTCTTCCCCCAGCGGCCTACCCCCAGCCATGACAGACAGCCATGGCAGGGCAGAACAGATGTGCTAGGCTAGCATGGGTGACTCTTAGCCCAGGCTGTGTCCTCAGAGATTTTCCGAAGCTGCAGCCCGGGCTAGCTACAAACCCAGCCTGGGGCAGTCCTAGGGTAACATCTGGGGGCATCTGTACAGATGTGCCAGTGAGTCCCAGGCCACTGTCGTCTGTTTTTACCCTTTTTTTCCCTCTGAGAGACAAGGGATGCAGAACTTTCTCAGAACGTTTGCATTTTGAGTCTGTAACATTCCCCTTCAGTTTTATTTCCATTCTCATTCTTCTTATTCCTCTCTTTCTTTCTCATTTTGCTCATGTTGACACTCAAGCCCTTCCACCATGTTACCCCTAATGGATTAAAAAAAGAGGTAAAACCGTGCTTTGCCTTTTCTGACAGCTTTCAATATCTTTAATTTTTTTCTCTCTTTTAACATTTTTTTTTAACTTGCAGTATTTACTCCAAGAGTAAAAGACATTGCATGTGAACCCAGTATTCCAGAGTGTGGGAAAGCTGTCACATTATCTTGTTTAGTGGAAGATTACAACCCTCCACAGTGTGACGTTTGCTGGAGAAAAGGCTTTCAAGAACTCATTGGTGCTGAAATTACAACACAGGAGCCTCAGCTCAATACAGTAACTAATCTCTACTACAGAAAAAGCCAAATAATATTTACACCTACTCCTGAGGACCATGCAGCAGAGTTGACTATTGAAGCCAACCATTGTAACAAAATCATAAGAAATACGTATACCCTCATGTTAAAAGGTAACTATTCAAATGCCTAGCTTTTGTGCATTGTGGCCATGCTCTCTCCTTTTGTCTCATTCATGTGACACGTGACGTAGAGAAGAAAAGCTGATGCTGTTTGCATCAGAACGCACTTCCATGTGGGGGGGTGCTTGGGTAGAAGTATCCCGTGCAGCACAGCTGCTCGAGTTGCTAGGCCATCCCAGCCAAGGTGGGCCTTGGACATTTTGCCACCCATTCAGCAGCTGTGTGGAACTCCCACCCTACAGACTGAACAGGAATGTGTACGCTGGAGCCAGCAAGACAGGAGTGCTAGGACATGCTAGAATATGGAGACAGAGACTTACCTGAGCAGACAGCAGGACAGAGAGGATAGGAGAGGCCTGGCAAACCCACTGGAGCACTCTGCAGGTGTACAATGCCACCGATCAACAGAGTGCTCAGGCAGGCCTTCTAGGCCCTCTGCCCAACCAGGTAAACCCTGGCTTCCACATGTCCCCATCCAAGTGTGCCCATCCAACCCTGGCCCCCACCCCAGCGACCCTGGCCTCCCCACCCTGGTTACATTTTGCCACCTCTTTGGGTAAAACTATATGCGATGGCATTGTGCTGCCCACAGGACCCAGCACGGGGCCGAAAATCCAGGGCAACACGGTCCAGGTCAGGTTCAGGCCCTGGACACACATGACAGCGACTGGGCCTGTCCTGCTGGCCACACAGCCCGGGTATGGCCAGAAACCACAACAAATGTGCGAGCAGGAAGCCACGACACACTGTGCTCCCAGCATACCATCCTCCACCATGATGGGCAACCATTGCGGCCAATGACAGCAGGCCATGGTGGATCTGGGCTGGGTCATGGTGGGCCACAACAAACTTGATAGCCTGCTGTTGCCCACTTTGGGGCGGGCCCTTGCCCAGGCTGTGACCTTGGAGGTTTTCCGAGGTTTTCCGAGGTCAGAGCCTGGTCTAGCCGCTGACACAGCCCGGGGCAATCCCGGGCCAATATCTGATGGTGCCTCACTGGATGTACTGGTGGCCCGCAAACCAAAGCGGGCCACAGTGGGCTACACTGGGCTACCATCACATCTGTTTTTACCCTTTAACATTCACCACTGTAGGGTGTCCACCTACTTCTCCTTAATAACAGAGGCAGCCCTGATCCCAGCTATCATATAACCTGTTCCAATCTACAAACTTGGATTGGAGGGTATTATGTGGGGCAAGGATATAGAGAGCATGCAGCAAAAGAATTGCTATCTCTCTCCATACACCCCAGTCTAATTTTGCAGTCTAATTCTGCAGTCTAATTCTGCAGGCTTCTGCTGCATTCCACTTGCGTAGGTGAAGGGAAAAGCATTGTAAAACAGGTAAAACTCTCATGAGGAGCACTGTTCAGAAATTACAGATCTTTCATAAGCAACTCTACAATCACAAGCCATTATATACACCAAACAAAAACTATTTAGTACAGACAGATTTAGGCTGAGATTTATAGGATTTGGATGCTCAGTTGGTTTCAAGCTTCCAAGGGCCTGTTATTAAAAAGAAAAAACTCAAACTCTTAATTAACTTCTGGAACATGTTCCTGACATTTTCTTTTTGATGAATAAAAGTAAAATGGCTCTCACTGGCAGCTTTAGTTAAAAAATTAAATAAATCATGATGGAACCGTAGTTTAGAAAAGTAAAGTATCTGATCTATCAAAGGGTATGTATAAATGGGAGATTATTACAGACAGGATGAAATTTCTTTCCTTTTTTATTAAAACTGGGACTCATGGATTCCTACTTCTTGTTCACTGGTTTCAGTAGCTAGCAGCTGCATTGTCTGAATAGTATAAAACTCTTCATGAATTCCTTTATCTATATCTAACATTAGTACACTTGGAGTATGCCATTTATAGTATCTTTCCTTGAATTTAATTATGATTTACTGGTAATAATATATTAATTTGTTTCTGAATCTTTTTCAGGTTTTCCAAAAGTGGGAAATATTATTCTTGATCCAAAAGATGCTGAGTATGGAAAACCCATGTCTCTAATTTGTGAAGTCATTGATTTCTACCCCAAAGATATTAATGTCCACTGGCTTCGAGATGAAGATGTAATCAATAGTGGTTCATCTACACAGGACCTACAGCTGGACAGCAATGGCTGTTTCAAACTGTCATCCACTCTTCAGCTAACACCCACAGCTTTCGATTATAACAAAACCTTTAGTTTTAGAGTGGGCCACCAGACTCTGAGAAAATTCATTACAAAAAACGTGTACTTAAAACTCCCAGGTATGTATCATATCCATGGGTCCTTTAATTTTAGGTCCAAGGGTGTAGCCACATGAGACAGGCTGGGGAGGCTACCACGCCTTACCCCTCCCTGAGCAAATGATCTGTGATGCAGTGACTTGTGTGCCCAGGGCCAGACAAATGTTCCGCCCCCACCCCAAGGTGGGACGAGCAGCTGGCTGCTCTGTGACACATCCTCAGAAAAATTCTGAGGACGCATCACTGAGCAGCCTTACCCCAGCTGGGTTAAGGCTGCCCAGGGGCAGGGCAACTTGTGTGACAGGGTGTGCTTCCCCCACCATGCGTGGTGCAGTGCTGTGGGGCCATTAGCAATGGGTGCTAGTGCCTGCTGTGTGCGACCTTGTCACGGCTGGGGGTGGGATTTTGGTTGGGCATGGGGAGGGAGGTGGGACCTGGCTGGGTGCCTGCTTGTGTAGCCGGGAAGAGCACAGACTCCCCCTCCTGTCCACCCCAACAAACAGCTGATCAAGGGAGATCGCGGAAGGGGGGCCCAGAGGAGCGTACGCACATGCATACGCTCTCCCTCCCCACGATCAGCTGTTTGTCAGGGTCGGGAGAGGGACATACGCATGCTCCTCTGGGCTCCCCCTCCCCCAATCAACTGTTTGTCAGGTAGATTGGGAGGAGGGGAGCCTGCGCTATTCCCAGGCTCCCCTCTCCCCTGGTCTGCCCGACTGACAGCTGATCACGGAGGAAGAGGGCCTGGGAAGAGGGGTATGCACTTTACCAGGCTCCCCTTCCCCCATCAGCTGTCGGAGGAGGGGAGGAGTGCGTGCCCTTCTCTGCCCCCCAATGGCAGCGGACATTGCAGCAGGCATCGAAGCCCACCAGCCCGTCTTCGCTTGCCCCACAGTGTGACGATGGCAATTGCAGCTCATGTGACTGCATCTGAAGTGTAATAATAGTCAATGAACAAAGTAGTGTTATGGACAGAAACCCAGATCTAGAGAGGTGTAAATTATATCTTGCTCTAACAGGAAACAAGGGTGAACATCAGGAGATACAAAGCAATATGATTGTCATTGCTTTCTGTACTTGTTTTTTGGGCTTTTTTGCCAAGAGTTGTTTAGGCTATAGAAAACTACTGAGGAGACTGTGATCGTTTTTCTTTCCTAGTCCTGACTGCTTATTTTTTGATGTAGCATCAGTTCATGTAGCCAAGACAACCAGACATCCCTCGTTAGACAAAACAAGCAGGAGGCTAGCCAAAACCATTGAAATATCCCCCGCCCTACCGCCACTGGGCAACACGATAGGCATGCCACATGCTGCCAGTAGAATAGCAGCTTGGCCCTGCACCCACCCACCCCTCAGTCAGAGGGCACAGAAGCCAACCTGTACCCCACTGTGCAGCAGCTGAGTCCATCCTCCCCAGCCTGGTAGCATGGCAACCAGACCCCGACTGCCTGCTCCTGTTGCCTCTGTTACTCATGAGTCTCTTTAAATGTGTGAGATTGACCTACTACTTTATTTAAAAAAAGATTTCCCCCCCAGCCTAGTCCCAAAGTTAGGCAATGGGCAATTTTAAATGTGCACATTTTATATGTCATGCTAATTGATAGATATTTACGCAAATTTGAGCAACAGTACAGTAATCACATTGCGGCTTTCAAAATCGGATGACCTCATATATAGTTCCTCTTACAGATCACAGCTTCACTAACAGGGGTTTTTATTGCTAGGGTTCTGTGCATGTGATTTATACTTGTAAAACCCAGGATAAACACAGCTTGAATTTAACTCAAGGCTTTTCTTTGCCTTTTGCTAGAAATAAATAGTTCCAAATTAAGGAAGAAGCTGGAATTCCTCGCGGAGGAAATTTTTTAACATTTGAAAATATCTTTCCTTCTAGACCTTTCCTGGAACCTGCCTCAGTCTGTAATATTGGCATAAGTATTGTTTCCCCACCTCTGTAAAAAAGCTTTGAGTTCTACAAATGTAAAGCACTTAATAGGGTGTTTTCAGATGTGATGATAGCATGGATTTCCATGCTTTGCCACACATGGGAATCTGTGCTTTTGTCACAGCTGAATGCAGCGGTCAGATTTTGGCCCGGCTGGAACCCGGGTTTGCACACACCATGGCAGCGCTTAGCCTAGGCTATTCCTCGGGCCTGTTCCTGAGAAACAGCCCATGCTAAGCACTGCCATGGCCTGTGCAACTGACGCCAGACTGGGGTAAAGTGGGCTGTCACATTTGATGGTCCGCTTACTCTTACCCTGGTCCAGGTCTGCAGCGCTTCCGGGCAGCCGTGGCAGCCTCATGTGCAGCCATTATGGCCTCAAAGGCTGCTGAGGCTGCCTGTCAGAGAGGGGGGTGGGCCGCTCTGAGTAGCACAGAGGCAGGGCTATGCGGACCCACGTCTGTGTGTTGCCCCGCCCTCTCCTTGGCCCGGGCCGTTGTCACTCATGTTTGGCGCCCGGGCTGAATCGTGCCTGGAGTGAGGGCCTCACTCCAAGCAGGATTAAAGCGTGATGGCAGACCTATAGTGAGACATACGCCTATTATTATTATTATTATTATTAAACCGGCCACACCCCCAACATCTTTAACACGCAGACTGTGGTGTTTGTCAGGGCAGGTTTCCTTTGTCATGTTCGCAGTCTCTACCTCTCCTCTTCTAAAGGGAGTCAGGAATTAGCCTGTGACTTGGAACATAATCCTTATGATAATGAAGCATTTGGCTACATAGAGTCCTCCTTTTAGCTTAACTCCTGCTGCTCGACGGAAGTAATCTAGCACCAGCACAGAAACGCTATCATTACTACATGATCCAAATCCCTAGCATGCCCAGTCCTAGTCTAAACACAGATGTTTGCACTTAATGTAACTGTCGGTTTCTAAACTAAGATGGAAAAGCTCCATGTAAACAAGTCCCCAGTTGTACTCTACAGCATTGGTCGCCAACCTTTTCCCCGTAGGACCTCATTTTGAGATATAACATAATCCCATGACCCCAGTCAGCAGCAAAGACAAAATAAAACCAATATCGATCAGATAATGACCCCATTCACAGATGGTTTGATCCCACTTGGGATCCAGATTCCCAGTTTGGGAACCTCTAGTCTACAGAAGCAAACCCAGCTGCTTGACTACAGAGGAAGTATCTAAATAGCTTTCTTAATAGTCACGCAGCTCTAGCATCCCAGAGTATTTTACTGCAATGTCTTTCCCTCCCATTTAGCGAAGCAGCCTGATGTTTCTGAGATAAGCACAAGACTTCAAGTTGGCAAGATCATCTCTTTTGAAATTTCCATATTGGATTTTGCACCTAATGATCTAAAGGTTGTGTGGTATATAGGCTGGAAAAAACTATCTGAAGACAGCAATCCTGTAAAAATTCAAACTGGAAAAAATGGTTTATGTAATTTTACAAGCAAAATAGACTTTACTCCAAAAGCAAGCGACACTGGGAAAACGATCAGATGCGAGGTTACTCATCCAATAACAAACTTCTGCATGGAGAAAAGCTTTGAGGTGAAGCAAAAAGGTAAGTTGAATATTGCAATTTTGATACCATTGCTTAGGTACAATAATGACTTACTCTGTGAGTAGTTGTATTAATTTTAGTGGGGCTTCGAATTTCCCCTAAGTAGGTTTGCAACTATGTATACATATTGGTGAGGCACCAGTTGTGTATGATGGCTGTGACAGGACCAGGCTGATGTCTCAGTTATGGGTTCCCCCTTTAGAGTAAGGAGCTGGGGTCTTCCTAAGTGGCAGCCCTCCCATAGCTCCCAGAGAGGCCCCCTGGAGTTGCAGCAACCCCACCAGGAAGGCAGTGGGGCCAGCAACCATGCCTGGCCACTCTGAAAACCTCCTTCTTGGTGGGGCCCTTTGCAAGCGGCGTGAGCACTGGTGGAAAATTTTCAGAGTAGGTGGGGGAAGAATGTTGGTCTCACTCCCTGGCCTGCTCACTCTGAAGATTTACTAGTGGTTCTCAGGTAGCTTGCAGAGCGGACCTCTAGAGTCCAAGGCCTGGGCTCAACTGAACCTCCTTGCTCCATGGTAGTTTCGCCCCCCGTTGACACTCACTCACTACCATAGGAAGATCAGTTCTGAACTTAGTCTGTCTCCCCCACTAAGTGCTATGAACAGATCTGGTGCCTTTGCAGAGGAAAGCCTGTAACAAATTGCTCAATAAAACTGTGGTAAGTGAAGCTCAGAATTTTCATGTACACTTTTTTATTATTTCAGCAAAACAAAAATCTGTTTGCATGTTTCAACCAGACAAGCTTTGATCCTGAACAGCTCCCATTGACCCCACTGGGCTTTGTGCAGAGACTCCACATCAGGTTTCGACTGGGCCTGGGGGTGGGGTAGGGCAGTTTTCAGTAGGGACCATTGTAAAAGGAATTTAATGTAGAGGGCCAGAGATACAGGATGTTCCAAAGTGCTATCAGCACATGAGAAGAAACCTCAGGCGCATAGGGAATGTCTAGGGTTACCACCTCTCATGATTTTACATCGAGATTCCCTTAGGCTTAATTGGGAGTCTCTGGGTTAAAACACAAGAAATGAACCTAGAGGTGCCCCAACCCTCACCTCCCTAAATGGTGCCCCTGGTTTTGTGTCAGGCCATCTTAGAGTGAACATCAAGAGACAGATGTATTCAACAAGAGGGATGAGGGAAGAGTGGTACAAATTTGTAATGTGTGCTGATGGCAATTCCTAGGATAAATGAATGTTTATTATAGTTAACATATTATTTTTTCCTATTTTAAAGATTACTCTACTGTGCTTGAGCAAAAACCCACTGAGACTATAAATCAGAACTTCACAGGACCACCAAAGAGTAAGTATTATATCCTCTTCCCACATCTCCCATAATAATCAGGGTCCCGAGCAGGGCCGGCCCCAGGCATGTACCACATGTGTGATCACACATGGCCCCATGGCCAGCTGGGGCCCCACGCTTGCCTGGCTGGGCGGCAGGCTGCAGCTAGCTTCTCCCCCAATAAGTTCTTCTGCCTCCCCTCTCTGGCTCTGGTCCCCATCCCTCACCTGCTTCTGCCTGTTAGTAGTGCTGCAGCAGCAGCGGCAGCAGCAGCAGCTGGACACCCTGATCAGAACTGGGAGATAAAGCTGTTTGTTTATAAATAACTCCTCCCCATGTGAGTGATAAGAAGGTTGTTACCTTGTAAAGAAGGTTTTTCGAGATAGCTCCCAACATTCTCATAACTGGATTGTGCGCACTCACCCTATTCAAATAATAGACCACCACATGATGGTCTCGAGCTCCCCTAGTATAAAAATTACTCTCCCCCTCAAAATGACAGTTTCTTCCAACCCTTTCTAGGAATAGAAGAAAATTCCATGTGGGGCTGGAAGGTTGGGTGTTGTAAGAATGTTAGGAGCCATCTTGAAGAACTTTGTTTACAAGGCAGCAACCTTCTGTTCTTCTTCGAGTGGCTCCCCACAGGCCGTTTTTACATGGCTCCGCCGGATGTGTGCGTGCACACGGCTGCACACGCATCCCCACTCACCCCCCACTCATCTGCAGCCACGGAGTAACCATCGTTTTCCCCAGTTGCTCCGTGCGTGGGGACAAGTGGGAGGTGAGTGGGGATGCGAGTTAGGCGGCTGCGTACATGCAGCCTCACTCACCATGGGAACGTGCACCACGTAGTTCACACAAGGCTCCCCCACCCATGAACATGCAGAAATCTCTGTGTTCATGGCCCGGAGAGGCCCATGTAAAAATGGCCACATTCTCACAATGGTCTTATTTATACTATCTTAGGTAGGAATTTAGGATGTAAAGCAATATCTATTCTGTCTTGGAAAATCTGCAGATATGGTTCTGAGATGATTATGGCTGCTATTTCACTAACTCTTCTTAATGAAATTATTGCTAACAGGAATACTGTCTTTAAACCCCCACCCCATAACCTGTTCATCTGTGCACCCCATATAATCAATTCACTCTGCCCCGGGGGCGCAAATGAACTGGTTATGGGCAGCGTGAATTAATTATATTGGGGGCGGGAGCGCAAATGAACTGGTTATGGGGTGGGGGCAGTGTGAATTGATTATGGGGGCACAAATGAACTGGTTATATATATGTGTCTTTTCATGGTATAATGTGCTTAATAAGCTGGCTGCATTTTGGGTGTCGTGTGTGTGTGTGATAGCAGCACCTCTGGACTGGTCGCACTGCATGCGTGCACAAGGCCCTGGAGGCCAGATTGGCTAAGCTCACTCCCCTTCTCCAGTAAGGCAGTGGATGCAGTCAATCTTTCTGTGCCTGCCTCACTGCCTGCCCGGCTGCCCCTGCAGTGGAACCACTCCTGGGGAGTGGTGGTAGACGCTCGACTGGGGAGGTGGGGTGGGGGAGTATTGGGAGGTCATGCTTGTCTATGGCTGCTCAGCTGAGCGCCAGGTAAGACAGACAAGGGGTGCCAAACTGCAGGGGGTGGGTGGGGGGGAAGCATCGGGAGGCCATGCTTCTCCATGGCTGCTTGGAGGGATGGAGAATGGGAATCCTTCCTGTCCAGAGGGAGTAAATGGTATGTAAATTTACACATTTGCATACTTAGGTGGGCCCAATTATGCAAATTAGGCCCCGCACCAAGACTTCACACGTGGCCTCATAAACCCTGGGGCTGGCCCTGGCCCCGAGCCAAATGCGGGTTCGCAATTTGTGGATTTCCTGCAGAATCCCCTTTCCCCCGCGGAATCTCTTGCCCTGCTTCTCCCAGCACAGAATTTCCAGCCTGCACTGGGGAGACGTGGGGCAGGAGATTCTATGGAGGGAAAGGATGAAGAAAGGCCCGGGGATTCGCTTCCCCTCTTCTCCCCTCCCTTCCCCCCACAGTCTTGCCCCCCCCCCCCCAACACCCTTCACAGCCTGGTAAATGAACTGACCTGCAATAGTGGTGGTGGCAGTGGCAGCGGCAGCTTCGTTCAACATGCTCCGGATGCGACTCCTCCTAGCCACTTCCTGCCTTTCCCAAAGGGGCCTTCCAGAGCGATGCAGCCAGATGATGTCATCTGGCTGCGCTGCTCTAGGAGGCCCCGTTGGGAAAAGCCAGGAAGTGGCTAGGAGTCGCCGCATGCGGAGTGCATTGAATGAAGCTGCTGCTGCTACTGCTGCATGTCAGTTCATTGACCAGGCTGTGGAGAGTGGGGGGAGAGGTGAACCGTGGCAGCCCCTCCCACCCGACCCAGCCTGGGGCAGGGGAGGAGAGGGCACTGCATCTGGGAGGCTGGGGAGCCTGGCGCAGTGAGGCACAGAATCGAGCCCCCAGACTCGCGCAGAATTTTTTTTTAAATTCCACGTGAGAATTGGGGCCCTTATCATAGCCTTCTCGTCGGATCAGGAATCTGCATGGTGAGGGGGATGCACAAACCCTCCATGCAAAGAATCAACCTAAACATCAATACTATTAACTACAAATAGCCTTTTGCGCTGTGGAAATCCTGAGAGTGACAGTAAGGGAGCCTGGGTCCAGGGCAGTTGGAGAGACCCATTAGGTCCAAGAAGGAATATAGATGTAAAATATTTCTACATCAATGTACCTGTTCTCCGGAATATTTTCAAGAAACTTGGCTTTGGGAAGCTAAAAAGGCCGGATTCTCCCAGGAAGTGGGGATTTAAGCCTTGTCTTTACCTTATGCTCTGGTAGAAACTTCCCCAAAGGCACCTATACAGGGATGAGCTGGGCCTTATGACTGCCTCTTCAATGAGTAAAAACACGTGTGATGGTGGCATGGCGGCCACCTGACATGGCTTGGGGAGGAAAACTGCAACAGACATGGTCTGGGCTGTTGGGTGCTGAACAATTGCAACTGTGGCCGGGGTGCCAGGGAGGGCAGGGAGAACCACGGCCATACGGTGGGGTGGCCCCACCTCTGTGCTGTATCCAGTGCCCCACCCCCGCCATGATGGGTAGCCATGGCAGCCAATCATGGCCAGCCATGTTGGACCCGAACCGGGCCATGTTGGCGGCCTGGGAACAGACATGATTGCCCGCTGTGACCTGCTTTAGCCTGGTTGGGCGGGCTTTAGTCCGGATTGTGACCTCAGAGACAGCCTGGGTTAGCCACCAACACGGCCTGGGGCAATCTCAGGCCAACATCTGTCAGTGCCTGCACAGATGTGCAGTTGAGGTCCAGGCCACAGCGGGCCACCGTCATGTCTGTTTATACCCAGTCTCTTTATGTCACAAAGAGAGCAGTCAGTTATGAACAGAAAAAAATAAACAATAAAAAGTGACAATGATTGTTATAGTAGCAGAAAGTGTTCTACCATGCATACTAATGGGAAGGCTTTGCTACTGAGGCTCCTCTCATTTCTGAGAACTGTTGTCTTTCTTTAGATCCTAGACCTGTCAGCCAAGAGATAAACGATTCAGTGAAGATACAGTGCGTCACCAGCAACCCAACAGCAGGGGAGAATGTGAAACTTCGCTGTTTTATACATGGAAGGAATACAGATGGTACCTCTGTATACTGGTATAAGGGAATGTACCCAATTGATAAAGGAATGAGAAACACCAACTGGGAAGATGGGCCTGGTTTTATTTCTGACATAACTCTTAAAACTGAAAAGCAGGAAAAAGAATGTGAGATCAGATGTTAAGTTTGTACAGATGAGGAAAGTTTTGAAGATGTATATGTTTTGAAACTTAAGTGATCGCCATTCCGTGAAGGTGACCAACGTAAAACTGCAACTTCATCCCGATGTATTGGATGTTAAAGATGTAATTATTAATTTCTTTAGAAGGACTTGTAAGTATTTATAGGATCGGCTTCGGTATATAATTTATTTTCTATATTTAAAATCTGGAGTGCCCCCCCCCCCCGGCGCTGGCACTCATGCGCGAGCCAGCTCTGCTGGCTTCCTGGCACTCACGTGCATGCGCAGTAGCTTGGCCAGCACTTTCTCATGAGTGTCAGGGAGCCAGCTGGCTCCAGCATGTATACGCAAGTGACAGGAAGCCAGCAGAGCTATTGCACATGTGCCTGGGGCCTGGCTGAGTCTTGCACGTGTGCACAAACACCAAAACCAGCCAGCTCCCTGGCACTCACTCACATGTGCAGGAGTCCGTCCGACACTTACTGCAAGGAGGCAGGGCAGACAGCTCAACTCTCCCTTATGTGGGATGGTCCAGCGGGTGTGAGAGAGTAAGGGAAAGGGATTAACAGCTGTAGGGAAGCGGATGAAAAGGAGGGAGTCGAGGGGGGACATCTCCCATTGGCTGGGACGGGCACAGTGGGTAGCATGATGGTGCTCCAGCCCTGCCCCTTTGCCCTTAGCTTAAAAAACTGGAGGGAGCGCCAGACAAGGGGCCATGTCACAGTAGCCAGCGAGCTATAGCATGTCTCCTCCACTGAATTTCCTTTTGCTCCCCTCTCATAGCAATTAAAATTGCTTCTACTTCTGATGCAGCAGCAACTTTATTTTCTGCTTGAACCTCTTGGCCATTGATAGAACCTTTCCAATATCTGTTTCTGTCCTTCTCATTTTGCTTTTTCTACTGGGAATCTTTCAGTTTAGTTTTATCATCAGTATTATTAACTGTTTAACAGACACACTGCCAGTATTTCCAGCTGTGTCTCTGCCTCACCTGCTGCAGTGGTAGCTGGTGGGTTCCAATGCTGGTGGGGCAGTGGGTAGTGCCAACGGTAGGCAGAGCCAATGGTAGGCAGGGCCAAGAAAATAGTAGGCTGGGCCAAGCAAACGGTAGGTGGGGCCACACAAACAGTAGGTGGGGCCAACCAGAATTTTGAAATGAATATGGAATTTTACAGCTTGGGGGGAGGGAGAGTGGTAAAGAGGGGAGGAGGCAGAGAGAGTTGCCTTCTGGTAAAGAGGGGAGGGGGCAGAGGGGGTAAAGAGGGAAGGGGACCTCCCTTCTGGTAAAGAGGGGAGGGGACAGAGAGAGCTCCTGAGACTTCCAGGGTGTCTGGAAAAGATGCCCTGAACTGCCCTAATGGTCTTTCTAATTAGCTCGGTTCCCTCATAGTGAGAAAAATTATACCCTTTGCGGTCCCTACAGAGCGACCTCCGGAGCAGACCCGGGGGTAGCCACGTCTGGGTCCATCTAAAAACACCCAAAGCGGTGGTTGTATAAATTTGGTGATGATTATATGTCCACCTCGCTTATGCCCTGGTATTTGGTTATTGGGGAAGGGCAGAGTACTGAGCTGCCTCAAGGAGGCGGTGGTGTGGAGTCTGCTTAAAAAATCATAGTTGGACCTTGACTCCCTGACCAGTTATCATCCGGTCTCTAACCTTTACCTGTTCAATAATCTTCCCTAAAAAGGAGTGACTCGACAGTTGCAGGGGCATCTGGACTGCGTTAGTTTTCTAGATCCCTCGCAGTCCGGCTTTCATCCAGGTTATGGTACCAAGACTGCGCTTGTGCCTTTGGTCGACAACCTCTGCCATGAATTGAATCAGGGTTGCTCGACCCTTCTGATTCTGTTAGATGTGTCAACTGCATTTGATACCATTGACCATGAGATATTGGTGACTCACCTGTGGAACCAGGTCAGGGTGGGTGGGATTGTTCTTGAATGGTTCCGTTCAGGGGCGGCTGGTGGGTTTTGATGTTGGAGGGGCACTGGGGCAGTAAGGCTGGCGGGCCTAGGGGTAGAGCCAGGGAGATGATAGGCGGAGCCAGGGGGACGATAGGCGGAGCCAGGGGGATGGTAGACCAGTGGCATGGCATAACCCAGCAGCAAGGAGTTCCCAGGGTTAACATCGGATGGAAGAAAACACAGTCTACATGCACATCAAGCTTAAAATAA
>QEPC01010558.1:266962-336428 GCA_003113815.1 Sphenodon punctatus | reverse complement strand
TGAAATGAAACTTAAAGCAATCTAATAATCCTACTCAACGCCTGCTGTTCAGGAACAGTGACTAGCTCAGAAGGTGTTGGGAAGAGGGGAGGCAGATAATTAGTTTCGTTTCTTGCAAGCCTCTCCACCCCTGGTGCCTGGAAGTCTGCTCCTCAGTGACTGACACCTCCCTGTAATGTTACCATTTTTTGCCACCCGAACTCATCCAAACGCGATCCGAAGTGACCGAACTGTTCGGCCATTTCGCCGTTAGGTGTTCAATTTGTTCGGTATGTTCGGGTTCGAGTTCGAGTTCGGTTGTCCAAACAGGCGGAGTTCGGGCCGAACTCCAAACTGCCGAACCGCGTTCGCCCATCCCTAACTAACAGCAAAGTTTCCCTCTGGCTGTTATCTACCTCTGAAGTGTACAATCACCTCTGTTGCCTGTAATGGCTCTTTCCTTGGATGACTGCAACAATCTGAAGATTGCGTTTTAAATTTATTTCTTTATTTTCAAAAAATGAAGTGCAGGTTAATGGGCTTCCTGGAGGAAGAATTCTGTTCACAATGTTTACATTTTGCAGGTCAGCTTAGATCAGAGAGAATTTTGAAATGGGATTGTGTGAGCTAATTGCTTTTCCCATCAATTTCAAATATTGAATCCTGTAAATTAAAAAAAACTCAACCCACCACTTTAGGCATTTTAAATGCATCACAACAGGTGCTTGTTTATCAGTATTTTTGAGGTATAGAGATTCTATAAGAAGTTAAATTATTTATTTCCTTAGGGGTAGTCTTTTTAGAAAGTCTTTTACAGACAGATTTCTTTTATCTAGATTTTTTCTATTGTGATTGTTTTGCTTAATTACCTTTAGGAAATAAAATATAGAATAATGTTCAAATAAGACATGCCCTTATTGTTGTAGTTCTAGAATGGGAATACACCAATCCTTTTTTGTTTTTAAAGAACTCTCTGAAAAGAGTGTATAGGGCATCTCTTTGGATTTTAAAATTATTATTCTTTTGTTAATAATAGAAATGGATGCATTGGAGAATCCCTTTCCCAGGAGGTTCATTTGAGACTGGGCCTAAGCATCTTCTGGAGGTGGTGGAAAACTTTTTTATTTTAAAAAGCATTTGGCAGGAGGGGTAGGGGTTGGTTGGAGGGGAGAGTGGGAGTTTTTATTGTCACTATTGTTTTGTCTTATGGATTGTAAACTGCCTTGAGCCACTGTGGGAAGGGTGGTGTAGAAATTCAGATAGGGTTATCTCATTGAAATGAGTGGAACCACTCAGCAGCTTAAATGCAAACCCAGGTTTAAGTGTTTTGTGGCATTGTGCCTTAACCAAACAGGCATTTATTGAATTTGCTAGTTGTTTGTAACTTGGTCGTACCTTATTGCGGCTCTCTGCTTGCTCTTTGTGTCTAGGTATTTTATATATAAGTAACCAAGATTGTATTAGTTTTTTTAACCAGAGTCTGGGATGGCTTTTCCAGAGCATCCAGAATTTATGTTCAGCAGTATTAATTTTGAAAAGACTCTGAGACTGATTATACACAAAAAGTCTTTGATTAAAATACTGCAATTATATTTTTCTACACCAAACCTAGATGGGCATTTTGCTGTTAAGGAAGAACAGGAAGAAAGAGTTTGTGCTAAGGGAATTTATTACGCCTTGCAGAAAATGAAACAGTAATAAGTTGGTGTGGGTTCATGCATGTTTGTCGAATCCATCATGTACTTCGGGGGTTTAAATGCTCAGATATTAACCTAAGACTTTCATCTTGTACACACTTAGATGCACTTAGGGTGTTTTTAAACGAGATGCTCCCATGCACAGCCACCCAGGAGCCACTCATACGACTGCCCATCTGAAGGTCGAGCTGGGGGATGAGTGATTCCGTGAGCCACTCAACACCGACTCATGACTACTCACAGTGCACTGCCAAGAAATCCAGAGCGCGTCGTGTGGGGCAAGCCCAAAAAGTGCGTGGCAGTGGATGCCCACGTATCCCTTGCCAGTAAGAACTGGGTCTGCCACCCATTCCAGCTGACAGGTCCGCTGCTCATAGGCACTGTGGGCAGGGGGTCACGGCCTTTGCAAGTCACAGGAACTGGCCCGAGTGCTGGGGAACCTGGTTTTCCAGCGCTCACACCTGAGACATGTCAAATTCAAAGGCCAGCCTGGCGCGCTTCCCCCTCCCCCATGGTCCGTGACAGGGAGAGTGTGAGGTGGCTGCTGAGGTAGCCACGCTGGGAGCCACCTGTTAGAATCTCCCCCCACACACTCCTCCAGAGTGGGTGCTCCACGGCAGTGCCACTCAGTGGCCACGGACCCCACCCCCAAAGCCGTGCTTGTTTAAAAACACCCGTAGTCCTGTGGACTTTCATGGGACTGAATTGTCTGAGTACTTGTAGGGTGGGACATAAGCCACTGTTGGCAGTGTTTTACTGGGCACTGTAAATGCTATTGGTTGGAGAGAGCCAGCTGATGAAAGTTGAAATGAAATATGGAGGTTCAGCTCTTATATCTAACACTCCCAAGAATCCATTGCCTGACTTTTGATTGCATCCTTCTAAAGGCTATTCCTGGCTACACTGAATACTGAGGGAAAATCCCGTCTAGATTCTTTGGTTAAATAATTAATATTGTCTTAGTTGCTTATTCCATAATCAAAAAACCTTCAGTTTACAAGAAGAGTTAAGGCTCGCCCCTGTAGGGGAAGAAACCCCTGACAGTCCTGGGACTTCATCTCCCCCCCTCGCCTTGCAGGAAGTGAGGGAGCAGGGACAGGGGCTGTTCCCTGGAGGACTTCTGGCAAGAGGACTACAACCAGTGCCTGGCAAGGTGCCACCGCAGCCGTGCGCTTAAGAGCTGAACCAAAGGACCCGAGAGTGTGGCCCTTAGGTGGGGCTGGGGGGAGGCTGGTTATTTTTCAGTGAACATAAGGGGTGAAGAAATAGGGCGGCTGGGTTTTAATAGGGCGGAATTGTTAGGGTCTCATCTGGTGAGAGAAGGGGATGAGGGGATTGGGTTAGGGTGGCTGATGGTTGTTGTTGGGTTTAAGAGGGTATAGGTTATGTCACCTGCCCCCAGTGAGAGGGGGAAGGGGCAGACTGGGTTAGGGAGAGAGGAGTCTGTCCACCCCAGTGAGAGTTAAGGTTTGACTCCGTTGGGTGGGGAGCTTTTCGCATCCCCGTTAGGAGGCAGGGTTGGGGGGTGGGGGTCTCCCTTCCCAGCCTGTCAGGACAGCCATTGGGGAGGGGGGTCAGAGGTATGAGCCTGGGGCGGGGACCCACAGCCATTGGGGTCATGATGGGCAGGGGTAATTATGGTCCATCCAGGAGGCTAGTTAAATCTGTGAGAAGGGACAGGTGTTTAGTGCCGGTCCCTCTCAGTGGCCCCCAGGCAGGTGGTGAGGTGGTCAAGAATGGGAGGGTCCCTGGCTTGGGGCTGATGCTGGTTAACGCGAGGTTGGTGACAAATAAGTCAACAACATTGCAGGAATTAATCCTGGACCAGGCAGTCGACTTCATGTGTATTACAGAGACCTGGCTGGACACTGATTCGGTGCCATTTTGGCTGACCTTGTTCCAGCCGGGTACTCCGTACAGCATCAGCCCTGGGCGGAGGGGCAGAGGGGTGGGGCAGTGTAGCTGTTAATTTTAAGGATACCTGGTCAGTGAGGAGGTATCCAGTGCAAACTATCTTGAGTATTGAGGGTGTCCATCTAATGACTGATTTGGCCAGAGACAGATTAGGGCTGCTGGTGGTATTCTGCGCACCCACCTGTATGGCAGCATCCCTACATGTTCTAGCAGAACTGATGTCGGAGGTGGTCTTGCGGTCTCTGAGGGCAGTAGTCCTGGGGGACTTCAACATCCACGCTGACACCGGTCTTGGAGGAGCGGAGCGTGAGTTCATGGCCATCGTGACAACCACGGGACTGTCTCGGAGGGTTGTCGGTCCGACACATGATGGGGAACATACCCTGGATCTGATATTTTGCACTGACATTGAGGCAGGGGGGAGGTGCTAGCTGCACCTTTGTCATGGACAGATCATTACCTCCTCCGGGCCGGCCTCCTGGCACATGTCTGCCCCCGAAAAGGTGCTGGACCGGTTTGGTCAGTTCATCCCCAAAGACTCATGGAACCAGAAAGGTTCTGGAATGCTCTTGGGGAGATAGCCCCCAATCTTGATGACCATTCACTCGATGACCTCGTAGCTTTTTGGAACACCTTGCTGACTGAGGCCATCGACTGAACGGCTCCTAGGCATCCGCTTCCTGAGTGCCAGCAACGCAGGTCCCACAGGTTTACAGAAGACCTGCAGCAGATGAAGCAGGAGGGACGACAGTTGGAGCAATGATGGCGCTGTACTCGTACTGAAGCTGACCAATTGCATCATAAAGTTAGTTTAAGAGCCTATGCTGTGGTTGTGCGGGCAGCAAAGAAGGCATTCTTTGCTACCCTCATAGCGTCCACGAAGTTGCATCCAGTGGAGCTTTTCCAGGTGGTGCAAGGCTGGTCAGTCTGGCCTCCCTTTGCCTGGAACTGGAATCTTCCAGTGCTCACTGTGACATGTTTGTTGACTTTTTTGTGGATAAAATCACCCGGATTCACCACGACTTCAACGCTGTACTTGTAGCAATGGGAGAACCTGAGGTAATGGAAGCCCCGCCTTGTATGGTTTCATGGGATCAGTTCCAGTGGGTGTCGTCCGCTCATGCGGTGGATCTCCTTGGGGCTCTAAGAGCCACGTGTTGCGAATTAGATCCATGCCCGTCTGGTTAAGGCCTGTTGTGAGATATTAGAGTCATTGCTGGCCAGGGTTGTCAATGTCTCCCTTAGGGAGGGCAGAGTGCCAGACTGCCTTAAAGAGGCGGTGGTGCAGTCTCTGCCCAAAAAATTATTGCTTGACATTGACTCCCATGTCAGCTATCGGTCAGTCTCTAACCTTCCCTTTTTAGGGAAGGTTATTGAGCGGGTGGTGGCTCGGAAGCTTCAGGGGTATATGGATCATGTAAGTTTTCTTCATCCTTTGCAGTCCGGCTTTCACCTTGGGTTTGGCACTGAGAGTGCGCTTGTGGTCTTGGTCGAATTAGATCAGGGTAGATCATCTGTTTTGATTTTATTAGATCTGTCGGCAGCATTTGATACCATTAACCATGAGATGTTGGTGACTCGTCTGCGGGACCATTCTGGGGTGGGTGGAATTGTTCTTGAATGGTTCCGCTCTTTCCTGGCCGAGAGAACTCAGCGGGTGGTGCTTGGGGAATGTTCATCATCTCCCCGGGACCTCATGTGTGGAGTCATGCAGGATTCTATTCTATCCCCTCTCTTGTTCAACGTGCACATGCAGCCTTTGGGTGAGGCCGAGAGAGGGTTTGGTGTTCATTGTCATCAGTACGCCGATGATACACAACTTTACCTCTTTTTCAGTGGACCCAGACCCGGCAGTCTTGGTGCTTACCTGGTGTTTAGTGGCTGTAGGGGACTGGATGAGGGCGAGCTGTCTGAAGCTGAATCCCGACAAGATGGAGGTGATGCTGGTGGGTAGGGCTGAAGGTGTGGTAGCTCCTGTCATTGACAGGGTTTGCCCCTTTTTGGTTACTCAGGTCCGCAGTCTGGTGCTTCTCAATCCGCAGGTCCACCTGTATCTCTAGGTGGCGACTGTGTTAGGGAAGGGGGCAAGGGAAGGGAGTATTGGACTCCATGAGACAGTATGAACGCACCCACCCACCCACCTTTCCACTCACTCCGGAGGCTAGTTGCTCGTGTGAGGGAAAAACAACCCCTCAGGATCTTAGGTGGCCCTAGTGTTCCCTGTTGGTAAGAGGCCAGATCATCATAGGGGGGGAGACAACGTGGCCCTGAGAAAAGCCCCCACTCATACACTCTCTGCCACACCCAGTCCCGTGCGACTCAAGACCGCCACATCACCATACAATTCCAAGTGTGCCCCGGGGGGAAGGATCAGGAGTTGTGAGGATTTGTGGTGGAAAGGGATAGACCCCAGGGAGGAAGGGGATGGACTGAGATCACACACACTAAGGGATACGGGGACGGAAGGACCCACACTAAGAGGGAATGGCGGGGTGACGCACGCAATACTTTCTTTCACTACCACACTGATTTGACCTCACAATTTCCACCCAAACTCCCACGCCCCTTCACACATACAAATACACACACACACACACACACACACTCTCTCTCCCTCGCACTCTCCACACTCACTGCACCGTAACTCGCCCCACATGTACACAATAGTATCTCCTCTCTCTGTCTCTCACAAATGCTCTCCACCAAGCTATCCTTGCAGGGGGCCAGTCTCACAGCAGCACTGATCACCGGCGCTGCTGTGTTGACCGTGCTCCCTCTTTGCTCTCTAAGCTCTGCCCCCCGCTGCGTGCGTATGCACGTGGAACGCCGCACTGGGTCAGATGGCCCCTTCCCTCCACTCTGTAGTGCTGTTGGCGGGGCCTCTGTGCATACAGCGTGCTGCGCTGCTCCCCCTGCTACTGTGCTCGGGATTAACCCCTTCCTAGTCCTATGAATTGCCCATTGGCTGCACCCCCATCCCCCAAGGGGCCGAAAGCAGCAGCGACAGTAGAAGTTCCTTACAGACTGTGGCGAGGAGCGCCTTTTCACTAGTTACATTTGGTGCGACGACTTTGGCTGTATGTTTTGGGCTCTGACCTCGCTACCATCATCCATGCCTTCATCACCTCTAGACTGGACTATTGCAACGCACTCTACATGGGGCTACCCTTGGTGACAGTTCGGAGGCTGCAACTGGTGCAGAATGCAGCAGCCCATCTTCTTATGGGGATGGGTCGTCGCGAGCACATTACACCAGTGCTCCGTTCTCTGCACTGGCTGCCTATTGTCTTCTGGGCCTGATTCAAGGTGTTGGTTCTGACCTATAAAGCCCTAAACGGCCTGATCCCTGCCTACCTGCGGGACCGCCTCATGCTTTGGTGCGGCTCCTACGGTCGACCGGGGGCACCCAACTCGAAGTCCTCCAGTGTCCCAGATGGCGACAATGGGAAGGGCATTCTTGGTGACTGCACCTAGGCTGTGGAATTCCCTTCTGACGGAGGCCCACCTGGCCCCAGACCTCTCGTCTTTCCAGAGACAGTGTAAGACCTGGCTGTTCTGCCAGGCTTTTGGGGAGGGAGACGGGTAAGGGTGGGAGGGCTTGGGGGGAGGCTTTTATTTCCACACTTTTAATGAGTTTTATGTACTTTTATTATTTGTTGACGTATTTTGTTGAGTTTTTATATTGAATATTTTTGATGAATTGTGAGCTGCTGCAAGCTGCCGTGTGATCAGGAGAGTGTGACTTAAAAGAAAATTGAAATAAATATATAAATTCATCATGCATTAAAAAGCATGGAAATTGCAAGTTAAGGCTCCCGCCTTAACTTCTGTGCCATGTTAGCAGTAAAGACATTGTACAGTCTCACATATTGTGCTCACTTACAACTTAGGCTCCATGCACCCACACTTTGCCTTCGTCTTTCAGCCCCAATCCTCTTCCTCTTTGCAGGTTGGGGGCAACACTGAAGCTGGGGACAGGAGGGCGTGCGCTGGTCCCTCACCCCCTCATTTTCCTCTATCATTTCATTTGGGGAGAATGGGACAGCTGACTAATGGCTCACAACCGTCCCTCTTACCCACTAGTCTCCACTGTCCCCCAGAGCACAGTAAAGCTGGGTAGAGTCGTATACAAATGTTTAATTAAAACTACGTTGGGTAAGCATTGAAATTAATAAAATGGAATGACCATTGGAAGGAATGGAGGCAACAGCAAAGCCAATTTCTAAATAGATACTATTGTCATTCCAACATCCAATTAAGTGATTGTGAAATTATACAACACAGTTGCATCATTGGGAGTACATAGGGAAGGCAAGAGGGTGTGAAATGATGAGGAAGGCACCAGATGCAGTAAGTGGAATGGTTGGAATGACAGGGAAAAATATAAAGGGTGAGCAGGATTAAGTAAGTGGGTGGAATGACAGGAGGAGTTAGAAATAGTTACAATAATAAGGTTCTGAGTGAAATAACTGATACAGAAGACTGATGGGATATCTCAGGAAGCAGTCCTATCATTTTACCCACATACCTTAGCCGACTCCCTATCCTTTGACTCCCAATAGCCTCCCCTCCTCCGGAAGGGATGACGTCCAATCTGTACATCTGGAAGCCTATGGCCCTTTTCACACAGACACTCTAACACTGATAAAATGGGTGTTACATTTTATAATACACATTTCAGGGCACCCACAGAGCATACCTGCAGCCCTGCAACATGTATAATAAAATTTTATCAGTGTTAGAGTGTCTGCGTGAAAAGGGCCTATGCTGGAAGCAGAGTGTCCCTAAAAAGATCATATATAGCTGGGGTGAGGAATTTTAGAGGGTGGGTGTGCGTGTCCATTTGAAGAGATTAGATATAATTATTAGAGTGCGGGAGCGCTCTAATAGTTAAGGTGTGTTGCACCCTCCATTATAATGCCTCAACATTCTACTTGCTATAAAATTGGCATGATTAAAGTTAGGATAGTGAAATCTGTAGTGGAGGATCACTGGGGTAAGCAGTTCATGCTACGTATATTGCAGCCAAATCGGTTGGGTAACAGTTGAGATATCACGGTTTGAAAACTGCACTTTGAAGCCTGTTTTTTCAAAAGTTAGACAGTCTCGATCTCGGCAGGGTAAAAGGGTTTTGTGTTGGTTGGGAGGAGGTGTAAGCCTTTTAGAAAGTTCAAGGAGGCTGCCAGGGGGTGCCTTCTGGTTTGCTTTTTGTAAACCCGGTTAGTAGTTTTCAAGTTATGATATTTTGAAAATTTAATGTTAGCCTATGGAGACCATCCTGAGTGTGGAGTGCTTGCAAACATTATATTTGTAATGCAGAGACTGTTTAAAAGCAAACAGTCTTGAATACTGGGGACTACAACTCCCAGCAGGCACTGCTTGCTAGAGCCTATCAGTGCTGGGGAAAGAGAGAGAACTGCACCTTCCAGGGGGCAGTGTGAGTGACTGGTCAGCCATGTTTAGAGCTGATCTGATGGGGAGAGGCAAGCAATCTGGTGGGGAGCAGCAAATCCTGTGGAAGTGAGAGAGAGCTGAAGGTCATTCTGATCTGATCCCGCACAGCAGGCACCTCAGCTTGGGGGCCGGGGACACCGAGCTGGCTAAACAACAGAGTTAGCTAATCCCACAGTGATGTTTGGGGTGGCTGATCTTGACCCCTAAACCCACCCAGAACCACAGAGCACATGGATTTCAGTGACAGTCCTTCCCCCTCCAAAAATGTGCGATGTCTGGGCTGCGGATCCAATGGGGCACCCAATTGGAGGAGCATGGCTGGGGCCAGAGTGCTGGAGTTTGCCTGGGATGGTCTCAGGTGCAGGAAGAGGGCAGAGGTTTATCCCAGAGACAGGAGGCTACAGGTGGGATGGAATCAATCTTCTTTCAGAGCTTCTCCCTCCGACTTTCCTAAGGAATGAGGGGTAAGCAGGTGCTCTGGGCTGATACAGTGGGTGTTCTGCAGGAGGTGGGGTCTCCTGCAGGAGATGGTGGGGTCCTGTGCCCCTGTGGGGCAGAGTGGCAAGTGTAGTCCTCTTGGGAGGACTCTTAAGAGCGAGCCTCAGCCCAGGGAAGGGAGCATACACAAAGGGGAGGGACATTAAGGAGAGAGAGTAGGGGCAGAGCCTCTGTAAATAGCTTCCACAGTGGAAGCCATGCACAGGGGAATCACTTTACAGGGAGCAGCTTTACTGGAGATACAGAATATGGAACCCAGTACAGGGGGAGGTCTGCAGAGTGGGCAGCGTTGTGCAAGAAAGGGAGCCCTGTCCAAGGGGAAGTAAAGTGGGCGAGTCTTGTAGAGACAGAGAGCTGCAGAATAATGGCCATAATTGTTCTGGGGGAGAGCCCTGGACAGAGGAAAACTGAGTGAGGGAGCTTTGTACAGGGGGGGAGTTGCAGGGTGGGCAGCATTATGCCAGATAGAGAGTTCTGTACATGGACACAGCAGAGTCAGGGAGACCTGTTCAAGGAGTGAACTAGTCAGGGGGTCCTGTACAGGGGGAGGTCCTTATATAAAGCAGAATGACCAGTGCTACACAAGCAAAAGAGCTCTGACAGTGGGGAGTAGAGTGGAAGACTCTGGTACAAGCCATGAGCTAGAGAGTCATAGAGAGCAGTTTTTGGAAGTTTGCAATGCTTAAACCAAACCAAAGTTGTTGTATTCTAAGGCCACTTTCAGACCTTCTCTCCCGTGCATATTCTGGCGGGGGGGGGGGGGAATGAGCAGCCAGGATATGTACGGGTATCAGCTGGTCTAACCGTCCCCCCCCCCGGCAGGTTTTGTCAGTAGACATGTACAGGGATGCAGAGCAGGAAATCGAGCTCTGCATCCCTGCACATGTCTGCCAGCAAAGTCATGGGGGGGCGCTTTCAGACCAGCTGATCCCTGCGCATATCCTGGCTGCACATTCCCCCCCACAGCCAGAATATGCACTGGGGAAAGGTCTGAAAGCGGCCTTAGTAAAGCAGGGAACTACCAGTAAAAATCCAGCTTTGCCTTCCTTGCTATTTGAAGGAAGTAACAACCTTCTAAACTGAAGGGAACAGTTCTTTCACCTTAGCTCCCATAGTGGTCTAAGACCTGCTCCCATAGTGGTTATGCTGCTTAGCATTTTGCGCCAGCAGGACAAATTTTCTCCATTGCATTGTATTTAACAAAAAACTTGGAGATTCCATAATCAAAAACCCTTCATTTTACAAGAAGAGTTAAGGCTCTTGCAAATTCAAACATGCACTAAAAAGCATGGAAATTAATTAAGGCTCCAGCATTAATTTTCCCTTCAACAAAGGGAATGAAGTTCAGGCACCCAGCCATGCCCCTGCACTGCTGCTATTGCCCCGCTCCCCCACCATGATGGACAGCCATGACTGGGAGCCATGGCAACACCTCAAGCCGGGAGGAGCTGGGGGAACAAATGTTCCTGCTCAGTTCACCTGCTTTGGCCCTGCTGAACAGCAGCTGGGCATGGACTGTGGGCCCGCTTTGATCTGGACCCACATTTCCAGCCCAGCCGCCACCCTGGGCACATCTGGTGGGCCCGGATCAAACATGTGAGGAATGACACTGGCCTAGGCAGGCCTAAGTGGGCCAGCGTTATATATCTTAGCACCATCTGTCTCTTTCTCATTCTAGTTCTGCCTTGTTCATAAAAAAAAATAGAGGAATCCCCTTCTTTTCTAACTCAGTAGGGAGTTTGATTCCAGTCATTTTTGGCACTTGGCTGTAAATCTCTCACTTGGCAAAAGTATATCCTGAATTATAAAAAAGGAGCTAGTACATACTCAGGCTACAAACCACTTATTCTGGAGTAATTCCATTGGAAGTAGGCTTCAATAGGATTACTCTGGAGGAAGTGGTCTAAAAATGGGGTGGGGAATTGTCTCTAATTATGATTGTACAGCACCAGGTACATTGCTGGCACTATAAAAATAATACATAAAATAATAATAATTAATATATTGTTTCACTCGGATACATGCTGATGGGGAGGGGCACCTGATATGAGGATGCCCTCACTTCCCTGCATGTTGAGGGGGTACGGGTAGAGGTAGTGGGGGTTGGGTCTGGAGATATATGGGCGCAGCCTCCGCACCAGATACAGCTGGCGGAAGGCAGCTATCACCACCGCTTCCACCTGCTGATCCAGGCGGAGGTCTGAGTCCAACAATACCCCCAGACTCCAAACCTGCTGGGCTACTGGAGGGCAGACCCCCTCCATGAGGGGAGCCAACACCATCTTTGCCCTACCCACGGCCATCACCTCTGTTTTATTGGGATTGAGCCTCAGTTTGCTCTGCCTCAACCATTCTGCCATGGCCTCCAAACATTGGGACAGTACTGAGATGGCAGGAGCTGGGTCGGTTGAAAAAGAGAGATACACCTGGGTGTCATCAGCATATTGGTGGCAGCGCACACCAAACCCTCTCACGATCTCCCCCAAGGGCTGCATATACACATTAAATAATAATGGCGACAGAATGGAACCTTGTGGAATGTCACATTCCAGAACCCAGGGGCTGGAAGATTCAGCCCCCAGGACGACCCACTGGCTTCTCCCCGAGAGGAATGAGTGGAAGCATCCAAGGACAGTCCCATCCAGACCCCCTAGGGCTCGCAATCACCTCAACAGCAGCCCATGGTCCACGGTATCAAAAGTGGCTGAGAGATCTAGCAGGATCAGAGATGTTGAACGTCTTGCGTCCATCTCTCGGCGGAGAAGGAATTGATGCTTGTCGGGATTATGTTCTGGATATTGTCTGCTCTTTACCTGATCTACGTAACTCTTGCTGTTTCATACACCTTGATATCATGTTATGTGCTGGCTGTATAAAAGATGATGTTGTGCCATTTTCACCTGGGAGTTTACTGCAGGTCACCAGGGCGGTGCAGTCTGGTTCATGGAAGCACCACAGTTACATGGAAATCAAATGGGTGCAGAGTGGCCAATTAGCCCTGCCCTGCAGGTGGGCAATTATCCTGGGAAGTGGAACATCAACACCTTCACAAGCCATTGACAAAGGGGGCAATCCCTGAGGCTGCAGAGCGGCTCAGGGAGGCTTGCCCCACCAGGAATGCAAGAAATGTCACCAGGGATATTTAAGGGGACTCTGAGAGAGCACATAGAGAACTCCACAGATGTGTTCTATCACACCTGGAATGAGTAAGGGCTGAGTCAGGAAACACCAGTGAGCTAGCATTGCTTATGTTTTCTTTATTTATTTTCCTATTCCTATATTTCCTATTTATTTTCTTTCTTTATTTTCCTATTGCTTATTTCTGTAACTAAGCTCCGAACCAGATGCCGAAACTATCCTTTTAGAGAAAGCTTTCTGTTTGACAATATGTGCCTGTGTGTTGTTACTGCATTGGGGAGGCAAGCCTGGGGCTCACAGCCTGCCCTGCGAGCGAACCAGCATTGCGTTACCTTGAGAAAAGGAGAGCTGCCAGGCTTGTAGGCCCTTTTTAAACAGGCCGCAGCTGCGGGGATGAGTGGCGGCATGCGTGGGGAGGGGGGAGGGGGGGAGGCAGTGCACACGGGTGCACATCAATCCCACACACATGGAGCAACTGCCATTTTGGTCAATTGCTCCGTGCATGGGTGATGGGTGGAGGTGCATGTTTGGCGGAAGCACACACGCACACCCACCCGCCGCGGCAGTCCCAGGGGCGGGGCCCAGGCAGCAGACCTGCGTGGACGTGTCCTGTGCAAAAAGGGCCATAGTGTGGTGCCGGCCTCTCTGTGTGGAAATCGCTTTCTCCAGATGTTTGTCTCGGTTCCTTCCTCATCGCCTTGAAATCACACCTGAAAACTCATTTATTCTCTAGGGGTTTTTAGGATCCACTGCTGTTTGCCCCTCAATGTAGTTAATTGTTTTAAATGGAGGTTTTATATTGCTTTATTGTTTTATTGTTTTATTACGGTATTTTATAATTGTGCAGTGCTCCAAATGCCATACAAACAAAACGCTACCAAAACGCTACCAAAACAAAACAATTATTATATTTTCAGCCCTTGTTCTTTTCAGCTGAAAGAGTAAACTAATTTGAAGAACTGACAGATGCTCAAGATCCGATTGTCCATTGCCCTGCAGCCTTTAGCACTAGTTATTTACCAGTGCGCAAAGTTGATGTAAAACCTGCTGGTTCAGATTGGATGCTTTTACATATAGCCGGGAGCTGACAGATAGTCATCGTTGTATTCTTTCATTTGCCCTCCAGAGGGCACTTAGCTCCACTTAGCTGAAGTGAAAATAAAAAATAAAATAAAAAATATGTAACAGAATTGTCTTCAGCAGAACAACATCAAAAGGAAGCCAGTGAACCAGTTTTTACTGCTTGTGGCTATGAACCAGTGGTGCATCCATGTCTGTGAGTTAGAGTTATCAAGGATTAGACAGCTTGCTGCTGTGGTTTCAGACAGGAATCATTAATATTGCTATGGGGCTTTGTGTGCTCTTACTTCTGGTTTTGTTATTGGCACTGTCCTGTTTTCTGCTTATCCCATTTTTCCTCCACTGTCAGCTTTTGTTGACTCTATGTGATGTCTGGCTGGGACAGCAAAGCAAGTGTCTTCTGATGAGGAATTTAATTAGCAGAATAAAGAGGAGTCCTGTCTGTCTGGATCAAGTAACAGTTACTTAAAACAAAAAGGGGTGCCAATTTGTATTTATGTGCCAATTTTTTTTTAAGTGCTGGGGAACACATTAGTGTCTTCAGAGCCTTTGTTTGAGTGCTGACTCATTGTAAGATAACAGATACTTTCATGCAAAATACATTTCATATTTTGAATACCTCTTTCACCTCAGTTTCTCCAGTGGGAGCATTGCTGATTAGAAATCCTGGGTTTATTGAATGCAATCATAACTACAAGTACCATTAAAGTGACACTATGATTATTATTTACTTGCCATGGACCTTTCAGCAAGGATCAGAATGTGCACGCACTGTGTGCACAGTATTACTGCATTGCACATGGTGCACACGTAGTGTGTACGCATCTTGTGTTTGGTGCGTGCATGTAACTTTGCACCTTGGATTGGGCCCTTTGTCCCTTTGGGCACCAAGTAAAATGCAGCGAACATGGGTCCTGATTATAATTGCAGGGTTTCTTTCTAATATTTAATTGTATTCCAAAGCAGGAGTATGATCTTGTGGACATGGCAGATCAGGACACCTTGTGTCTATTCCAAAGTCAGCTAACGACTTGTCGTGAGACCTTGGCCAAGTCACCTTGCCTTTCTCTGCTTCAGTTTACATATCTATAAAACTGTTGTGGTTAATGCTTCTTCCTCCTGATCTGTTGCAAAGCTGAATTAATACGTGCATAGAGCATTGTGATCTTTTTGCTTGCCGTTGCAATCCCTCTTCACTTTTCCTGCACTTTTCTCATGCCTGTTTCACATTTCTGCATATGCAGTAGGCAATCTCAGAACTTAAATATTATATTTTATGTCCACTGTCCTATGTTTCGTGTGCTTGGCAGTGTCTGCCAACCCCGATGGCTGCATGCGTTCCTAACCAAGTCTAGTGCCATGTGTGACACCCCTAATAATAAACCAGAATTGCAAAAAGTGTGGCATTCTAACCTTGGGAAAGATCATAATGGCATTTGTAATCTCCACGTAAAAAGCAATACAAACCAATGATCATTTCCAGTTTTTCTTTCTCCCTACTGAGGCTCTAGAAGGTGATGATGCTGATCAATTTATCGTATAGCCGAAGGCCATTACAATATATACAAAACTTGGCATTCAACACCCACATAATAACAACATATCAAAACATTACAAGCAATACATAAACCTTCCATACTAAAATCAAAAGGAATTAACAATACCCAGAAAATCCTTCAAGAATTCAGAATAGCCTACCATTTCTTAACGGCAGCAGCCAAAAACTTTGCTACCAAGAGAGTAGTGCAAGGGGATTTATCATTCAACAACAGCTGTACAAAATAATCAGCTGCCCTGCCTGGAAATTTGTTAATAATTTGTGAACAGAGTTGGCTGCAACTTTTGCTCGGGAGATGATCAAATTGAGGAAATTATATACCTATAATATCACCTCCGGAAAAGGTCATGATGGAGGGGGGGGTTTGAGAGTATAGTGAATAATTGTTATTAAGGAGGTTGTTAAGTTGTCATCTTGGATTGTTTAAATTTATTAAAAGTGTAGGAGTATGGTTGTTGTTATGGAGGATACCCTAATACTGAATTGAATTGGGAACTGTTACATTATATATTGAACATGGTTAATATCTATAGTTATATTTTATGGAGTTTTTATGTTGTACAATTTGTTTTAAATTATAGATGAGGTTATTGGGTTGTATTTATTTATTTATAATTTTAGATATTTATGTATCGGCCATGGTGGAAGCCAGTGCCTAATAAAGATTTGAAGTTTGAAGTAATAATAGGGGAAATTAGATGAGCCCGAAAATCCATATAGAACTCACAATATAATAATATGTGAGCAATGGACTTCACCTGTCCTGTACCACATGGGCAGGTTCGGTTTAAATAAGGTATCCCCTTATATTGCCCCTCAAGGACTGCCGATGGAAGAGAAATAATCTTGCCCAGGTGAAAACTTTCCATAAAGTTAAATTCAGCGCTGTGTCTAAATAAGGCATTGCCACTGGTATAGGGTTCATAAATAAATAAATAAAGAATAATAGGCCATCATTGACGAGGAGCTAATTAGAGTTATGTCTGTTTGGCTGGTCACATCGAACAAACGTTGTCTAACTACTTTTTTGGCCTCTTTGTACCCTAAGCAAAGCAGAGATGTAGAGAAGAAACCTAAGAACTGAACTTTAGATTGAACCAGAGATCACCAATGAAAAGGCTTTTTATCCTGCAAGACCAGCAATGATATAGGGTGATTTCACACGTCACAGGCCTCCCTCTAACCACGGTCTGGGATCCGTTTGGATCCCAGACAGGAATCAGGCCAGCCTCACCTCTGGAATCATGGTTAATCTGATTCCCGCTGGAGGTTCACTGGGGTGGACATCTGGTGGGAACCCCATCAGACATTACGGGCCTCTCCTCCACCACAGGGGACTGACTGTGGTAAGAGGGAGGCCTGTGACGTGTGAAATCACCCTATATCATTGCTGGTCTTGCAGGATAAAAAGCCTTTATGCAATTACCCATAGGGGAAACTAGGGAAAATAGCAAACGCAACCAGTATGAGATAGTCAAGCACCACACCCTAGCTGCGGCTGGAGGGAAACCACATTCCAGGCGCAGAACTACATTTGGTACACTACACAGTGAGGGGCTAACAAGTTTCCCTAAGAAACTTGGACTGCACAGGTTCCAGTGCGTTAGCTTTCCTAAGGGCCCATGGTTGCGCACCAAACAAAAGCTGGGGTAAACATTTAGCCTTGAAAACTCTGAAGGCCAGGGTGACCAAATTCCCGCCTCTGGTCCTAAAGAAACAAACACTAGCTGAGGCACTCTTGGTGGCCTGAGCAATAGAGGCCTGTGTTTGAACCGACCAGCTACCAGAAGTTTGAATAATACCAAGGTAGCAAAAAAATTGACCTGTTCAATTTGGTGCCATCTATATACGATCTATGTTGGATCCTGCCTTTAGAAAATACCATGACTTTTGTCTTTTCATAATAGATTGTTAAGTTCTGCTGGCAAAAAGCTGAGAAGGATTCCATTTGTCTTCTCAGTCCCTCTAGAATAGGATAATCAGTACATGAAAAATGGCCCATGATAACCCTGAATTGGCTGCTTGCAAAGCAACACAGGCTTTTGAAAATGATAAATCTAGTGTATTACTTTAACCTGATTTCCTCAGGTGTGCTTTTCAACTCAGAATTTGGACGGACAGGAAGGCATTCTCGGCGGCTATGCCATCACTGTGGAATTCTCTCCTGGTGGGAGGTGTGCCTGGGTCTTCTCGCCTTCCGATGAAATTGTAAGACGTGGCTCTTTCGCCAGGCATTTGGCAGGGGAAATGGGAAGGGTGGGAAGGGCTTGTAGGATTGGGTGGGTGTTTTTTTGTACTAGGCCCAAAAATTTTGGCACACAATGTAAGTTTTTGTATTGTCTTAATATCTGTTTTAATGTTTTGATGTGTTTATATTTTTTGTTATATTTTTAGTATTTTGTAAGCCGCCCCGAGTCACTTGACACGAGAAGGGCAGGGTAGAAATACAAATATAAATAATTGAATTAACTAAAGATCAGAGTGAGTCAGCGAGACAATGAGATAGTGGATAGCACACACGTGGATATTGGAGTCAGGGGCTCCTACATTTTAGTCCCAGCTTTGCTTGCAGTTTCTTATGTTACAAACTGATTCTACTCAGAGCTCGTGGGGGAGATTATATGATGGTATCATGTCCTTACCTGCTCACTGCACAGCTTCCTCTCTTTGAACCTTACATGATGAAAACTAAAAACATGTTCTCCCCTCAGGGACATAACCAGGGTCTTCTCAACTGTGGGAGGGGACCCCCTGATTCCTAGGACTCCCTCCCCTCCCAACTTCTGAAAGTTCTTCCTTGCCCTAAGCTGTTTGAACCTGCAGTGACTCTTGGTGCTCCCCCCAATTCCCAGTCACCCCTGCACTAATTCAATGCTGCTACTGGGTCTGAATCCATCCCAGGGGAGGGGAATTAGGGTCTGGTGCAGTACTTTGAAGCACAGTGGTGGGGGTGTTGGCATGCCTATCCCGTTCCACCCCCACACATTCTACACTCTTCTGCTAAGGCTGAGGCCGTACCCCATTGTGCTGCTTTGCCTTTCACTGCTGCTGCTCTTTTTTGAAAATGGTGGAAAGGACATTGGATCTGTGCCCCTTCCCCGATGGGAATCCCAGCTGACTTGGAGTAGCGGAAACTCCTCTCATGGGAAATTGACAGTGGGGGTGGTAGTCTCCCTCTCTGCCCCTTCCCATTGCACTGGTGCTACAACTAAGCATTGATCTACCACTAAGAAAAATAATTTGAAAAACTGTGTTATCAGTGCTACTTGCCATGACAACTTATCAGAGAGTCAATCAAAATGCAGCAAACTCATTGGGTAGTTGCAGCTCATTTGGAGACTGCCACCAATGGCAGTGGCATAACTAGATCATCACACTGAGATTGGCATCATCTTCTTGTTCCTACCTCATGCCCTTGTCTCCAAGGCTCAGACAAAGGGTATTTTCAGACGTGACGGTGACATGGTTTAATCCACTTTGGCGCCCATTAAACCGAGTGCCACCGTCAAATCTAAATGTGCCCATCAAATGTTAGCCTGGACCATTACCTGGTGGGTGGTGGTGTTGGCCCAGCCTGGGAGTTGGGACCCTCCCCAACTCACAGTCCGGGCTAAGTGCCACCACCAATCAGGTAAGGGCATCACAGATGATGGCCCGCTGTACTTACCCCAGTCCAGAATGGTGATGCTTCCGGGTATCTATGGCAACCATCATAGGCTGCCATGGCTGTCTGTCAGGAGAGGGGGGTGGGCCGCTCCACGTAGCGTGGGGGCAGGGACATGCAGAAGCAATGTGTGCATCTCCCTGCCCCCTCCCCATCCACCACAATGTTTGTCTGGTGGCCGGGTCAAGTCTCGGGCAGAGTGCCAAGCCGGCTCCCGCCATGGCCCGGACCAGTCTGTGGCAGTGGTGGGACAGCTCGGTATCTCTGTGTGTGTTTGCCGGAAAATCTGTGTGTATGGGGGCTTCAGACCGGTCGAACCTCGTGCATGTTCTGGCTTGTGCATTCCATCCCGCAGCCAAAATATGCATTGGGGGTGGAGGGAAGGTGTGAAAGTGATCTAAGTTGTAGACAGACTCTTTGGTTATAATAGTGATACCTTTCTCCAGAGAGTAACGAGGGCAAAAAATACTCTGGGTCTGTAGGTCAGTGCTGCATAAAAATGGGAGAGAATCAGCAAAGTTCATGAGAGTTCACAGAGCAGCCCGGAAACTCTGCAGTAAAAACTGCAGTAGGATACCTGCACTTGAATGTCTGGTCTTTCTTGCTTGGTGCAAGGAAATCTCAATTGTGCTTCATAAAATGCAGTTTGTATACATGGTGCAATGGAAAAACGTGTGCATTCTGGAAGGATTCTAAGGCAAGTTATCTTGCTACAAATGGGGGAAACACAATGAACACCGGTACCTGAGTCAGTCATTACCTTCACCTCATACACACACACTTTTCCACGAACTTGTACCTCAGATATCGCAGCCACATTGACATCAGTCATCATTTCAGTGACTGTCCCCAATAGGGGATGGTGAAAGCTCCCCTGAACTAAAAGTATAAAAGGTGAAAGGTTTTGATAAGTGTATGGAGATGGTAAGGGTTGGTACCACGGCAAGGGAGTAACTTGGGGGAAGAGGGCACGTCCTCAGCCACAGGTAGGGCTTGGCCCCCAGAAATATGAGCTTACATTCACTCTGCCTCGCCCCTCCTCCCAGAAGGCAATGCCACACTCCCCTCCCCCATATGGCACAAGGTGGCACCTACACTGGGGCGGGAATGAGAGGAAGGTCTACGTTAAGGAGGGGATGGACTTTGGATTTGGGGGTCTGCCTCCATCACCTTGCTGCTGCTCCCCTAGCAGAGCCGGATCCTGACAGCTGCTGGAAAGCAGGAGAGGGGAATAGCCCCTGCCCCTTCCTACACTTGGGAAGCAGAAGACAGGGTGGGGAGTGGCAAGGGTTGAGACCTCAAGATATCAGGCCAGCAATTCATCCTGGCACGTGGGAAATGAAGGCTGGGCAACACTTAGAGCAGTTCTTAAGAGTGCAATGTGAAGTTTCTGACTACAATGCTATCCAAGAGACTGTCAACCAACCTACCAGAGCAGTAATTTTCCACAAGATCCTGAATTATTCAAAGCTGAGAGTGGGAGGATGACGAAAAATGAAGACAGGGTCACTAGTGCAGGTAGAGGCGTAATGATTTGCCAGCCTACACCATCTCCACAGCACCCTGAGGGGGCAATCCCCTCACCATTAATGTCAATGGAAGCTGAGGCATTAACTTAAATGGATGGATGACTGTGCCCTTAGATTATTTACTTGAATATAAAGTAATCTACACCATAGTAAAAGCTCTCCGTGTACATCTTTCTTGCAGTAGTCTAGTCTAACATGTTCTGGTATGCTGTTTGGAGATAAATTTAGCATCAACTATGACACACCACGGGTTCAGTTACAAGACTGAATTACCAAGTATCAATGTGTGGGTATACTGGATAACTGGATGACGAGGAAAAACCATCTTTGACTAGTGCAGTCTCCATGAATTATCCATCCTGAATGTTGCCCCACATCCAAACTATCAAACATAGCATCTTTTTTCCTCTTCTGCCAAGTACCTATACCACCCAGCTCCATGTGATGGTGTAACAGGCAGCAGTGTTGAAAAATGTGCTACCATATAACATCCCATGCCATACTGGATATCTAAAGCAAAATTATTCTTGTTTGGATTAGAGGGGTGTCCAGATATGGAAAGGTCATAAAGCACATCCAGAATAAAGGAGGATCTGGTTATTGGAGGGTTATACCATACTTCAATGTAGATCACTGTTAGGAGGATTCGGAAAATATTCTCAGGAAGGCATGAGATATGGGTTTCATGGTTAAGACCACATGTGTGGTATAATATGGCCAAGCTCCCTTTGTTGTACAAACTCCTCGTAAGAACAACAGAAGTGACATATTGGGTTGGACCAATGGTCCATCTAGTCCAGCATCCTGTCTCTGAGAGTTGCCAACTTCAGATGCTGCAGGAAACTGCCCAAAAGTTCATAATGGAGTGAACCATTTCCTACTATTCACTCGCAGCCCTGACAGCCAGAGGCTTCACCCCCTAACCAACCTACCACCACTGGCAGATATGGACTAGTATAGAACTTGACAGACCTATGTTTAACATGCTGCTCAGATACAGACATATCCTATGTAACCTTGGCTAAGATTGAATTTTATGCCTTTTTCTCTCATCAGTAAAATGGAGATGGTACTTTCCTACTTGACAAAGCCATTTCAAAGATATTTAATGACTGTGGGATACTCAAACACTATGGTATTAGGGCCATTTAAATACCTCAAAGGCTGCTTTTAGATGGTCATTTAAAATGTCTTAGTCTGATTTAGGACATTTAAAAATGTGATCATGTGAACAACAAAACTTTTTTTTTTTAAACCACTTCCTTGTTTTAGTTTTTTAAAAAACGACAACACACCTTTCCCCGTTTTACAGAAACGTTTCAATTTGGAACTGTTTCACAGCAATTGCTTTTGTCGTGTAAATATTTAAAACGGGCTGCAGAGCCCTTTGCTAGGAACTATAGAGCCAGGAGAGTGCTGGCAGGACCGAGGAACTGAGATTAACAAGAGCTGTGCAGCCATTGGATCCTCCAGCATATTAATGCTTTAGGCTGGTTTTAGAAGATCTGTTTACACATAAAATTCATAGAACATTTTAGTAAAGATCTAAAACATTTTTGTTATGATACTTTATAGATGATCACACTGAAAAATTCTTAAACAGCCAGAGAGAAATAAAAGCACTCCTGCCATCATAAGGTGTTTTCATCATTCTGACGACATTAGCTTTCTTTGTAAGGCCCTGTGTTGTGAGCAGTCCTGCCTGGATCCAGCCCATTGCAGATTCAAGCAGGATCAGCATGCAAACAGGCAAAGCATATTGCAAACGGAAGTATGTAACTTCTGTCTGCAGTATGTTGGAAGTATATCACTCGGCTTCCTGTTCCTTCTGGGTAAACACTGGAGGGCACCAAACAACATAAGATGGAGGGGGGTCACGGGCTGCTGAGATGCAGTCTTCTAATGCACACTCTAGCCAGGGAACTGCGCTAGTACTGTGGGGCTGGCCACTATCTGCAAACCCCAGGGACACTGTTTCAAGGCATGCGGTTCCTGACAGTGGTGGAGTTAGAATTTTAAGTGTTGGGAAGAGATGGAGGTGAAATAGTTCAAACGATGTATTTTATTGGACCAACCTCTGTTGGTGGGAACACCTAGCTACGGCTGTAAATAAAAGCCCTGTTGGGGCAGGAAATTCTGGCCCAGTTGGGGACCCAAGCCCCAAAGCATCTGGCCTTACCTAAGTTTGAGTCTGATCCAATATTGCCCTGCTCTGGGTAGGTCTGCCCCATATCCCATGAGTGCCATGACTTTACAATGCTCTGAAGGGGATGGGGCCACATGTGGAAGGAGTAGGTCAAAAGGACTTTCCCACCTGCTTCCATGAAAGGGATAGGGCAATGGGAATACTGTGGCGTGGCCTTTTGGAGCACTTTGACATCGCTGTGCTTTGGAGAATGGGAAGGGGGCGAGTAAGTGGTAAAGTTAAGGAGCTATCCTGCCCCTTTCCACCATGGCCTCATCCCCTTCTCAGGGGCGTGGGGAGAAAACACGCCTGACCTGACCGGTTGGATCCCATCAGCGATGAACTGGGCCACACAGGTCTCTAAGGTAAATGGATTTCACCTATTTGGCCCTTTTTACATGGACCTGTCCCACTCATGAACATACACAAATCTGCGTGTTCATGAGTGGGTGTGATCTGTGTGAAGGATGTGGCGTGTGCACGGGGTGAGTGTGTGTGTGCTCCCACCTAACACACATCCCCACTCATGCACGGAACAACCAGGGAAAATGGAGGTTGCTCCATGCATGGGGATGACTGGGGTGCGAGTGGGGATACGTGTGTGGCCCTATGCACGCCCGGCCCACCCACTGCGCACGCACCCCCCACCTGGCAGCACTGTGTAAAACGGCCTTAATCTCAGCAACACAGAACAGAAATCATCAGCAGTGGTTTCATTGTCAATGGAGCCCATATTAGTTATTCATGTTTGATGTAGATCAGGACACTCCACCATTCCATATATTATTCCCAGTTCATTGTTCTTCAGTACCCAAGAAATCTAACATATGAAAAAAACAATGGATAATGTATTAACACTTTAGATGAAGAGAAATGAAAAGTCATTTAAAAATGGAAAACCTCACTTTATTATGAAATAATATTTTTATTTACAGGTAATTTACATAATTAGAAAATGGATAGGAAAATTGCACTTTGAAAGGGTTAAATTTTATTATTATTATTATTAATAATAATAATAATTATTATTATTATTTATCTGCTTGTACAAAAGAAGCAAACACACTGTCTTCTTGCTCCAAGAGAACCTCTGGTTTGTCATACTCCAAAATAGCTCCCCTCTTCATTACGATGACCATATCTGCATTGAGGATAGTGTGTACCCGGTGCTGCAAAGCAAGTGGGAGTTCTGTTTATCAAATGTAAAACAGTGTGAGATAAAATTAGAGCTCCCAACTGACTAAAATTTGGGTTGACTATCTGTGTTGCTTTTAACCACTTAATTGACCAATTAATAAATAGGGCAGAGCCTCAATATAGCTTTGCACAGACTGATCAATTTTTTGTTGTGACTACTTATTTTTTAAAGATCACGTTTTTGATTGTGAAGTTTTTTATTTTGTAAATTTTATTTTAAATTTTAAAGTTTGTTTTAAAATGTTAAGATGTTAATTTGTTTAGCTTGCATTTAAAGCTGCGATCAATGTGATCTAACAGATTAATTCATGAATGCTTTCAGCCTACAAATCCATATTACTACCAAACTTCAAGCCTGAGAAAGAAGATTTCATTTGGTGAAAGCTCCTGATTCTCCAGCATATGGGGTTAAATATAAAGCCTTGGAGTTAACTCTGTCCCTTTTCACATGGGCGCGGGTTGGGGAGAGACAGGTGCGTGCCGTGATGTGGGGGCAACAAGTGGGGGACAGGTACATGGGTGCACACCCATCTCCACCCAAAGGTCCTTTTCACACAGACACTCTAACACTGATAAAATGGGTGTTACATTTTATTATACATATTACGGGGCACCCATAGAGCACACCTGCAGCCTTGTAACATGTATAATAAAATGTAACACCCATTTTACCAGTGTTAGAGCGTCTGTGTGAAAAGGGCCAGCTACACACACAGAGCAACTGCCATTTTTGCTGGTTGCTCCATTCATGGGGGATGGGTGGAGATGGGAGTTGTGCGGGAGTGCACACGCACCCCCACGCACCCACCCGCCGTGGTGGTTACACAGGTGGCCTCCACCCATGCCCACACAGCAGATCTGCGTGGACATGGGCCGGGGCCGGGGTGTGCCTCATGTGAAAAGGGCCTCAGTGTGGGATGGATCCTTAAACTTATGTTTAGACCTTTTAAGTGAATGGAGCTCTGAGTCAGCACAGGATGTCCACATGGATTTAACAATACGATAGGGATCTAATTAAGGCCGCTTTTATACGAGGCGCTGAAAAGTGCCCCGAGTCCTGCGTTGAAAGAAAAGCCGCGCGGGGAGTCTTGCTGCTGCCGACAACGGGGAGCACGTCACTTCCGGCAGCACGGGGAGCATGTAAACACTCCCCACGCGGCTTTTCTTTCAACACCGGACTCAGGAGGCGCTTTTCAGCGCCTTGTATAAAAGCGGCCTTAGATATACAAATTCACAGCATTTTGACATTCTTCAATGCAATTTAGATAAATATGCTCTTATTGGAGAAAAGCATGAGATCATTTTTATTACGCAAACCTTTTCATGTTACAGCACAGCTGCAGTCTGCAAGTATTATGATTACAAAAGGAGCTACTTAAATTTAGGTTTGCTTTTTTATTTTATTTTTTTATCAACTGTGTATTGTAAAAACTGTGAGTATGCCTAGAGGCTAATAAAAATATATGCTCCAACATCACCTTGGATTAAAACCACCCACAGAACAAAACCAAAACAATTGCACATAAGGCTCACATGGAGCAGGGGAAACAACTAAGCATATGCTCACACCGAGCAGGGGGAACAACTAAGCATATGCTCACACCGAGCAGGGGGAACAACTAAACATAGGTTCACACAGAGCAGAGAGAACAACTAAACATAGGCTCCTACAGAGCGGAGGGAACAGTCAAGCATAGACTCCCATGGAGCAAGGGGGACAGTCAAGCATGGGGCGCACACAGAACAGGAGGGACAATCAGCAGTGGGCTCACACGGAGCAAGGAGAGCAGTTAAGCATAGGGGTTTGCACAGAAGATACTATTGGGAGGAGGTGGCCAAGACCCAGAACGCAAGGCCGACAGAAGAGGCAGTACAAGCGCTCACCTGGCCTGGAGCACACAGGAGTCAGACAGGGGGCACCATACACGAGCTCACAACACTTAGGGTGGAAAACACAGGAATGAAACATTCACAGGAAGACTGGGGTCGCACCCATGCTGCACCACACTAGTAATACTCAACATCACAGACAAGAATGGGGAGAGGTAAGAGACGTTGCTCCACCAGCTTCCTGTGGCCACACCAAGGCTTAAATACTGTGGCCAATCAGGAAGCTGGGAGGCAGGTCTAGGGCAACCGGCTACAGCTGGGGGAGGGCATGACACACCAGGAGCAACCACACGAGAAGACAGAAGGAGGAGAAACCAACAGCCTCATAAGCCCACCAGATGGCGCAGGACACCAGAAAGGTCCTCCAGCACCCCAAGCGCCATGGGTTCAAGGCCCAGCCTTGACACTCAAGGAGCAACAGGTGCCAATTACAGATGCTCAATGCGTGGAGATGGATGGAGGTGGGTGGGTGTTCATGGGACGGGCTGCCCACCTGCCGCCATTGCCCATGGACTGCGGCACCTCTGCCTAATATGCAATACGTTCAATCCAGAGGTATTATGTGGTTGCCATGTTGGTTCCAAGTGACAGATTATTTTTTTTAAAATTGCATCTTTGAAATAATAGATGAAATACTTAATAGGATGTTACGATTAAAAAACCCAATGCTTAACAGGATGTTACAATTACCAGTTTATACAAATAAATCCAGGTAATTCAGTTGTTAGTATAGGAACTCTAGCATGGTCTTCTTACACGTATGTAATACTTTGTATTACTGCATATTTCAGTAATATGAATGTTTCCTGTTAATGGACCAAAGATGACATTTTAAAAAAATAAGTGGGAGAGATATTTCTCAGATCCCTTTTTCCAATTCAGCTTCAATTTGCATTACTTTTTGGTATCATTATCTTTGCATTTTTGTAACATTTTCCTAAGAAACCTGATTATTTTTAACCACTATAAAATCATAGAAGAGATCTGAATGCTGCTAAAATGGTTGGTTGTTTAATTCATTCAGCAAAATGTGCTGTCCAGTGGTCAAGCTATCCAACCCTTTTTGTTCCTTCTTAATTAAAAGAGTAATATTTTTAAATGGTCAAATTTTGCTCTTATATGGGTATGTCCAGGCTCAGGAAAGTCAGAATTACACCAAAGTTGAATTTGACTGAAAATGAACAACGGTACGGCCGTTTTTACATGGACACCTCCCCCCCCCCGCTTGGTGTTTGAGTGTGTGTGTGTGTGTGTGTGTGTGTGTGTGTCTGTATAAATGGCTGGCAGTGGGTGGGTGGAGGGGTGTCCGTTCGGTGTTCCCCCATGTGAACACCAAGTGGGATGGGTGCGCTCCTGTGCAACACCCACCTCCACCCTCAGAGCCCTCCGGAAAACTGGAGGAAGCTCCGTGTGGGTGGAGGTGAGTAGAGGTTTACACGGACATCTCCATCCACCTCCATCCATCTGCGGCTAAACACCCATCCCCCCACCCACCTCTGCCCATGTAAAAAGTGCCAAAATAAAGCACTCTCGAATATTTTCCTTTGAAGTCTATGGGAATTGTAACTATGAAACACATGCTACGTATTTAAGGGGCAAATATTTGCACTGTTTCTAACTTTAAAATGAAAAAATAAAGCTAACCTTAATTAAATAATCATAATGTTGGAAACCCAAGAGATAATAAAGAATAATTAACAAGGTAAAATTTTTATGTGAGATATTTGTTTGCATTTCCTTTCACTTACTGCAATTGTCACCACAGTGCGATCTGTGAATGCAGTCATTACAACCTTCTGAAGAATGTTCTCCTGCATAAATGAACAATAATCATTACTATTAAAAATAACCTAAGGAACACAGTCTAAAATACCAGTAAGGATTATTTTTATGGCTGTAAGCATGCAATAAGTATTTGCATAGCAGGACAAAGCTGGGGTAGTCTAGAATGATTTGGTCTATGCCTTGTTTATATTGAGGGATGTTTTTTGTCTAGAAGTATAGTGGGGCTGAAACAGCCGCTGTGTGAGGGGGGCTATGGGGAACACTACAGGCTCTGGGAGAAGGGAGCACGGAGAGAGAAAAAGGGAGCTGCCTAGTGGAACACCCAGTAGGGAGAACAGAACTGGTGGCTGGCTTCCAGTCTTGCAAAAGAAAAGCCTTGGAAGGAGACCTGGACGGACGCCTTGTGTGCAGCTAGCTGTGAGGAGCTGGGGCATCATGCACAGAGAGCAGCTGCCATCTTCTGAAGTACCAACTCAGAGAAGTGCTGAGCAAGAAAGACAAAGGGTAATTTCAGACGTGCCGGGCTTTTTGGCCCACCATGCTGAACCCTGGCGGATCCCGGTCCATGATCAGACTGGTCGTCCTTTAGATGTGCCGGTCTGATCGCAGAGGGGAATCAGGGAGGGGGCGGGGCTGTGTGGCGCAACATGTGGCCGCTCAGCCCCACCCCCCACGCTTCCATGGGCGCCCATCCTCGGGGAGACGGGCGGTCACAGCGGCTAATCAGGCCGCCGTGCCCGATCCCGTCCCGTGGTTGGGATCTGATTCCGGGATGGGGCTGGATAACAGTTGTTAGTTACCCGCGGCCATTCCCAGTCCCATCCCAGATTGTGGCCAATCTAACCACGGTTCTGGAGGTGAGGCCGGCCTCACCTCCAGAACCATGGTTAGCTTTGAACCCCACCAGGAATTCACCGTGGTGAACATCTGGTGGGGGCTCAAACAGACGTGCACGGGATCATAGCCACCACCCTAAATCCACTGTGATTCAGGGTGGTTGACTGTGATCTTGTAACGTCTGAAATTACCCTTAGAGGGCTCTCCTGGCGGAAACTGGGGAGGTCCTGCTGAAGGAAACAGCATGCAGCTCCTGTAGAGGGGAAGGACTGCCATTTATGGTGTTACCCTGAGAGGGCTGTACTAAGGAAAGGAATGACGTGAAAGTTATATAACCAAATGTTACGAATAAATAGACAGTTTCTGTCAGCAGATAAGCTTCTTTGAGTTTCTTGAAAGTGTGACAGTGGGATCTGGATCTGCAAAGACTTACGGTCAACAGACTACCTACTTACAGGGCTGTTTGTTGGCAAGCAGCCCACAGTCTAATGCTCTGCACCAAAACTTTAAGCCCTTTAACTAAACCGGAACTGGAGGATTTACTGAAAGCTAACAGAGCACTGGCCAAGCATTCGGTCTGGTTGGAAGAGTGAGTGACAGAGTGCAGTTAGCTCACAGACAAGCTCTGTCTATCTGGCATAATCATGGAGTTTATAATAGATGTCATGGAAGAACAGATAGTTCAGCCTGCAAGAACTGGTTTACATTAGCTCATGAGAAAGTTATATTTTTGCCAACGTCAGTTGATTGCAACAGGAAACTCACTTTATGAATATTATCTATTTGGTTCGTTTGTTACAAATTAGCATACACAAAGAGCCACTGAATCCTTGTGGACAGGAAAAGCCCAGAGTAGCTTTTCTTATTAGGATCAGAACTCTGACCAAGATTGTTTCTCACGGTCCAGTGCTCAGGTATTTGGTTATTCATCCTACAAGCTTCAGCCAGGGCTAATCTACTATGGCTGTGTTCTGCAAATTATTAATTATTATCTATTATTTATATAGCGCAAGCAATGTACCTGGCACTGTACACTCAGTAGTTACAGTCACGTCCCTGCAAATAATGCTGGTTGTGACCAAAACATGCCTTTAATATGGAACACAAAAGAATCTTATCTCAACCATATTCCAACACCCTACAGCATGAGTAAATTTAGGCCCTTTTACACAGCCAGAGTGTTGTTAAGTGGCATTCCTGCAAATGGGTATCGAGCCCACTCTCTGTAATGAGCTCATTATGCAAGCTGCTGAGTTTTCATGATACCAGAAGCTGTTGTACCTACCTACACATCTTCAAAAGACTGTGGCCTTTTAATTTTAAGTACATTATTTGGTTCTTGTAAAGTACTTTGCCTTTATAAATCTCAAAAAGCTTTCCTAAATAGGGTTGGCTATCACTATATGCATTTTAAAAATTATGTTTTCAATCCTGTTGTTGCAAAGTAATATTCCTTTCGCTACCAGCTAGCCTCTGTTCCAGCCTCTATGTAATATTATCCATGTCCAAAGCAACACAACATCGTGGCATATTTCTTTGCCAGTAGGGGTGTGCATGTCGTTTTCATTATATCGATAATGAAAAGAGATACTAGGCTGTTTTATTATATATATTAGGATTATAGGATAGGAATGTTTTGTACATACGTAGGTTAGGTTTAGCTTAGATTCTGTATATTATATAAACAAAACTACATATTGTGTACAGTATATATTATTGTGTGCAGTTCTTTCTGTATCACAATGAGAAGGGGAAGGAGTTAAACCTCTGATAACAATTCTTCATTGGTGCACGAAATTGATACCGATACCAATAACGATACCAAAAATAAAATCTTCGTTTGAAATCGGTACCAATACCGATAATGACAATGATAACCAAAAACATTTCGTTATTAACAAAAATGACACATTTTAATAACGAAAATGATAACGAAAAACGACATGGGTCCCTATTTGCCAGGCAGCCCTGGCAGGTTTGCTAGCCAAACTAGTCTTCCAAACAATCTTAAAATAGGTAGCTGCCATCCCAGGGGTGTTATTTATAAACATATTGCTGGGTTCTCAGCAAAGTGATGCATTGCATATTGTCATTACATGGCACTTACATATTATAGGCTGTTACATATTGCTGGGTTCTCAGCAAGGTGGTGCCATAACAGTAATGGTGTTTGTGCCACAAGGAGAGAACTGTTTGCTTGATGCCTCAAAATTAGCATGATCAGCTCAGCAGCACCATAGTCTCAAGGCTCCTCAGAGGGGTAACAGACTGGCAATGTATTATCTGGAATTATAGAGTGCTCTCCCTCAGAAGTGTACAGCGTGTTCACAGAAGTTGGTCCAATAAAAGATATCATCTAAACTTCTTTGGCTGCAAGACTTCACTAAAGAATTTAGTCCTAATTGAGAGCAGAGCAATATAGCAGCCAGAAGAAGTGGCTGAAGAGTGCTGCGAGGAGGTATATTAATTTCATTTAGCAAACTGTGGAGGAGGGGGAGGCAAGCCCTGGCAACTCCCCCAACCCAGTCTGGTGGGGGTGGGGGATCCCCAAGCATCCCTCTTCCCCCATGGAATCTCCTGCCCCACGTCTCCCCAGCACAGGCTGGGAATTCTGTGATGAGAGACATGGGGCAGGAGATTCTGCAGGGGCCGGGGGAGGGGGTTTCTGCAGGAAATCCGTAAATTGCAGACCCACATTTCGCTCTGGGCCCTGTCAATAGTGATCACATATATGGACAATGTCTCTGAACACAATTGCACTGAAACATTTATTCTTTACAGAGTAGAATTGTCCAACACAAAAGTTTCATCTCAGGTTAATATTAACAACTTGGCTCCCTTCTCAGGCTGCTTTTAGACAAGCCTCACACAGCCTTATTTCTTGTGGACTTTAGAATCTGCAAGAAAAGAAACTCATGCAGGGGGGTTTAGCTGTTCCTCTGCTGTTCCTGGAAGTCGCGCGGCCACCATTTGAAACAGCCGCCGCAGCAAACTAGTGCTTGGTTGGAGATGCTGCCTTGTAAAACCTACATAATCGAGGTTTTACAAGGTATCTTCTCCAATTAAGCACTAGTTTGCAGCAGCTGCCATTTAAAATGGCAGCTGCCTGACTTCCAGTAGTGTGTGTGTGGGGGGGGGGAGGACACGTCTAACACACACAGCCCGTGCCAGTTTCTTTTCTTGCAGACTCTGAGGTCACTTTCAAAGGCGGTGCATAGAAGCGCCTCTTGAGCCCCGCATTCAGAGAAAAGTCGTGCAGGGAATGTTTACAGTCCCCTGAAAAGTGAGACTTTCAGAACGTGCTTCTTCAAAGCCCCGCATCTCCAGATGCCGCCGTTGCTGACAACAGGCAGCACATCACTTCCGGCAGCGCAGGGAGCATGTAAACACTCCCCATGCAGCTCTTCTCTGAACGCGGGGCTCAGGAGGCGCTTCTAAGTGCCTCATTTGAAAGTGGTCTGAAGTACACAAGAAATGAGGCTGCGTGAGGCTCGTCTAAAAGCAGCCTCAGAAAAATGATGCACTGTACACAGGATGCTTGAAACATTGTGAACTCACGGTTGCCATGTCAATAGAAGCTGTGGCTTCATCCATTATGAAGATACTTGTCTTCCGCACAAATGCCCTTGCTAAGCAGAACAGCTGTCTCTGCCCCTGGCTAAAATTTTCTCCACCTTCTGTGACTATGGCATCTGGAAAACCAAAGTAATAATTCAATTGTGCACATTCATGTATAGCAAGAAGAGTATGTTGGGAATGTCATGACTCAGACTTAAGAGAGTAATATGCAGGTCTTAAGCTGCTCATATGCCCTATTCTGCCAAATTAATACACAGTGAATAACACCTTATTCTGCATGCAGTGCCAGTTATTTAGGAGGGATTACTCATGAAGTAGAGTATGAGTCACTGTGATGGAAGAACTGGTCAAAAGCTATTTTGAGAGCTGGCCCACCTGTTATCCAGGAATGAAAAGCCAAAGCCCATCCAACATAAATGTTTAGCATACTTTTGAATATGAAAACAGATGAGCAGACTGCCCCATGAAGAAACAGCATTGAAAATAATTAGGTCAAGCAAATTACTGAAATGGTCCAAAGCAAATAAACATTTTAATGTAAATTGAACTCTTGGACCGTGATCCAGCTATTTGGATGCACAGGTGGAAGCTGCGTTGGCAGAAGGATCTGGGACACCAGTGGCCACAGTGTGGCATCCAGCTCTGGTCCCTGTGCCATGCAGGAGAAGCTGGAGGGGGTTGGGCAATGGATGGATAGCAGGATGGGGGGGGCACCGACCATCCCCCCGTATCCTCTGAAGCTGCTGAACATCGGCCCGGTCAGCCCCCGAACCCGGCCCACAGCGATGCAGCCTCGCTCGTGAGAGCCTTGGACTGCTTCCCGTGACCCTGGGCCAATATTCAATTGGCAAGGGAGCTGATGGAAGACCAGCATGTTTTACTGTTGTCAAGAGCCCACCTATCTGGCCCTAGATAACTATTTGCCTCAATACCCAGTTCTTCTTTAAATATGAAGTTCTAACCAGAGATGGATTTCACCAGTGGAAGAGTTTATTATTACCTAGCCCTCCTGGCAAAGCTTTCACCACATGTTTGAGCTGTGCTATTTCCAAAGCTTCCCACAACATGCTGTCCGTGCATTTCTTTTCTGGATCCAAGTTGAACCTGTGGTTGAGTCAAAAATTCTCAATCAGCGTCATATTTATACACAGACTTTTATATTTTTGTCAGTAATAAAATGAACTCTTAAATAATTTGTGGGCCTGCCAGCCCACATGCAAAGGCAATGGGAATAAGCGAGCTTTCTTGCATCCTTCTCCTTGAGAGTGATTGGGAGAGGGAAGGAGACAGGGCACTGATTGGCATGGGGATTTGGACAGAGTCCTGCCTGATGGAAGTGTGGACTGGAGTTTTGATGCAATTTGTTGCTGGCTATCTGACTGGCTCAGAGGTGAGGCGTAGTTGCTTGGTTTGAAGCAGGAAGATGCTTCTGCTGGGAGCAGAGTTCCATCCAGATAGTGTAAGCACTAAGATGATAATAGGCATTTGAGAGAAGACTGGTTCCCCTGCTGCAGAAGAGAAGGAATCTCAACCCCAGCCAAGAGTTGGGACCAGCAGCTTGGTAAGAGCAATACAGCTATGGGAATAGAGAGCCCAACAAAGCAAGAGCCCAGGAAAAATGGCCCAGTACAGCAGGAAGGAGAACTCACGAACACCTCAGCCATCTCTGGATCCCCATTATGGACTGGTGTTACCTCTGCTGGGACAGAATGTATTCTTTATGACACACAGGCTGGGGCATCATGGACCCTGAGTTGCATTTGACCAGGTGCTTATGTACATTTTGGCAATTGGGGGTTCACTGTCCTGTAATGTTTCTAGAATTTATTGAAAGGACCCTGGATTTGGTTTTCATTTTAATTGGGGCTCAGCGCTAGTCTTGTTTCAGTGTAACCCTCATTCCTGGATGAATGGACTCCAGTAAGAGCTGTCATGCTTGAACTATTAAGGGTACAATATTCCAAATCAATAGCACCAGCACCAGCAAAAAAAGAACATGAACTTGAGTACCTTTGCAGTGAATGCCTCTCATGCCCATACTAAATGCTAGCATCAGTGCAGTATCCACCCAGAGGATGGCACCCTTTTACTTTGAGGTTACTTAATCCTGGGAGTAAAGGATGATACAGTACCCAGAGTCTCTGGCTAAAGCTCATTTTAAGTGAGCACACCATCAGAATCTGTTAGGATGCAGTCCAGTGCTCTGTTAGTTTTCCAGACCCATTCCTCTCTCCCTGCATGAGGTCTAATCTCTTTCCTTTGAGGGAAAGATACAGTGAGATTTTAGCAATCCCTCCCTGAGGCATTTCCAACTAAAGAAAGCTTCATACCTTTGTACCTTCAAATCCCTCTTCAAGACCCACCTCTTCCGCTCTGCCCTCCCCGACTCCTCGCTCCTCTCACCTAACTGCTGCTGATACCTACCATCCAGTACAATCTGTTCCCTGAGGTCTGTGTACTCATATTCTCATCACACAGACCAGCCAGCCATCATTCTCGATGTAACCAAGCCAAGCACGTGCACCTGGGACCTCGCATCTTTGTGAATGTTACACTCCTTGTCTCTCCCTCTGTTCACCTTCCTTCATCTCCCCTCCCCTCCCGTCTCTCAGATTGTAAGCCCTAGGGCAAGGGCCGTGTCTATTCCATTACTTTGTAAAGCGCCAGGTATGTTGCTGGCAGTATATAAATGCTTGCTAATAATAAATAATAATAAAGCAGGAAAACTGATCAGGTTTTGCATTAAAGTAATTAGACTGGAACTTATTTTACGATCTTTTAAAAACTGCTGCAGTTCATCTATTGTTTCTATTGGAAAAAAAATACTGACGCAGATTACTTCCTGTCTTTGCCTAGGTAGGACATGGATAATGTAATATTAGAAAATGAAATGGTAGTCTCTATTTGTATTGTTTGATTCCCTTCTCCAAATTTTATTTAGGAATTTTATTTATGCCAGTAGTGGGCATCCACAACATGTGCAGCAACAGGAACAAAAAAAGCTGTGTTGCCAGTATTTTAGTTCAGCCTGTTTTGTTGTATATTAAGCAACATGATGCTACATGAAGGAGATCATCACTTATTGCTTCCAATTTCAGGTGATAGTATGCTAGAGTTACGCTTGGAGTGGTTGATAACAACTGTTAATTGCTTTACAACTACTGTTCCAGTCTAATGGCAGCATGTTTGTCTTTTATGATATTCAGCATAAAGCTTGAGGATACTAAACACTGATATAACAAGTCATGATAATTTCAATGGCCACAGACTGTAATCTTGGGGCGTTTATAGACGATCCCGCTTACAAGCGGGATCGCTAAACGCCGTGTTTCCCTGCCACGGCGTCTCTCCGTGCCGTGTCTGATGTTCAGACACGGCGCAGAGTGCGAGTGCGCATGCGCAGAGTGCGAGTGCGCATGCGCACCCTTCTGCGCATGCGCACCCTTCTGCGCATGCGCACTCTCGCACGGGACCAGGAAGTGCGGCGTAAAGCCGGCACTCCGGGAATCCGCGTCGGAGGGGGCAGGATCGGCTGCCCCCTCCGACGCGGATTAAAAAGCAGCCCAGGCATATAGACGAGCGGCAAGAAAGGCGGCTGATCAAAGGATCAGCCGCCTTTTTTGTCTCGTCTATAAATGCCCTTGGTTACACGGGTGTAATTTCAGAGCAAATCAACGGATGTCACTGGAGTTGTCCCCAGCCTACATCAGTGTAAGTGAAATCAAAATCACACCAGGAGTAGAGAAAGCATTTGTGTAATTTGTGGCAGGGTTCTCCCTGGTTAAGTGGGAAGTCTCAAATTCTGGGTGAATTCTACTGCGCACCCCACACCAGCTTTCTCCCCTGACCCTAGGGAAGGCAGAAACTACCATTAGAGGCCTTGGTTCCTCTACACTCCTCCCCTGGCTCTATTCCTCCTAGCAACTAGACACTTAGGAGCAAAGGCTCTGGGCATGATCAGATGTTATGTTTTTGGTTGCTAACCCACAACTTGTTGTTATGTCTCTATGCACACACGTGCCACAGATCTTCTGACCACAAACAGAAAATGAGGAGCAGGTAACTGCACACAGCTGTTGTCATCTCTAGAGAGGCACTTGGCAAGTTCTGCCACTGATTGAGCTCTCATTCTCTGCCAGGGGAGGGTGGTTGTTGGGAAGCTGATTTTCACCGGCACACTATGCAAAACACAAGTTAGTAGTCAACAGGAGTATAAAAGTGTGAACTGCTTGGGTGCAGGAAGGCAGTGCTCTCCTCTCCAGAGCATCAGCTGGTTGCTTCAGCAGCTGCAGGACCTGACTTTGTTTACATTATTATTATTATTATTATTAACAAACATTTATATAGCGCCAGCAGTGTACCTGGCACTTTACAAAGTAATAAAATAGACAGGGTCCCTGCCCCTAGGGCTTACAATCTGAGAGACAGGAGCTGGGGGAGAGACTTAGGAAGGGGAACAGAGGGAGAGACAAGGGGTCTAACATTCATGAAGATGCGAGGTCTCAAGTGCACGTACTTGGCTTGGTTACGATGAGAATGACAGCAGGCAGGTCCATGTTGCAAGGATAAGGGTAAACCGATCGTAGGTATAGGAATAGTGGCTCAGCAGGATAAAGAGTCAGACAGAGCAGAGCGAAAGAGGTGAGTTTTAAGGAGAGATTTGAAGGTATGAAGGGAGGGGGCAAGGCGGATGTGGACAGGGAGGGAGTTCCAGGCATGGGGGGCAGCAAGTGAGAAGGGACGAAGGCGCTTAGGGGAGCAGGGAAGGCGTGGAAGGGTGAGAGAAGGGACAGAGGAGGAGCGAAGTGCACGGGCTGGAGTATGGAGGGCGATAAGTGCAGAGAGGTAGGGGGGAGCAAGGTTGTGAAGAGCTTTATAGGTGAAGACTAGGAGCTTGTGCAGGATTCGTTCAGGAAGGGGAAGCCAGTGAAGCGAAGAGAGGAGGGGCTGCACATGGTCGAAGCGACTGGCGAGGTAGATGACCCTGGCAGCAGAGTTTTGGACAGAGATGAGGGGAGAAAGGTGAGACCGGGGAAGGCCAGTGAGAAGGAGGTTACAGTAATCGAGGCGAGAGATGACCAGAGCATGAACAAGAGTTTTGGCAGACGAGACAGAGAGAAAAGGGCGAATCTTAGCAATGTTATGGAGGGAGAAGCGACAGGATTTAGCAACAGAGTCAATGTAGGGTTTAAAAGAAAGGGCTGAGTCAAAGATGAAGCCTAGGCTACGGGCTTGGGGGACAGGCAGGATGGTGACTCCATCAATAGTTATTGACAGTGAGGAAGGAGAGGAAGGATGAGGGGGGAAGATAAGGAGTTCAGTTTTAGCCATGTTGAGTTTGAGTTGACGTTGAGACATCCAGGTAGAGATGTCAGAGAGACAGTTGATGAGACGAGCTTGAACAGAGGGAGAGAGAGAGGGAGTAGAGAGATAGAGTTGAGTGTCATCAGCATAGAGGTGGTATTGGAAGCCATGGGAGGCAATGAGTTTGCCTAAGGATGAGGTATAGATCGAGAAGAGGAGAGGGCCAAGAACAGAGCCTTGAGGAACACCAACTGAGAGGGGGAAGGAGGAGGAGGCGGAGTTGGAGAGAGACACATTAAAGGAGCGGTCAGAGAGGTAGGAGGAGAACCAGTTATGGACAGAGCCACAAAAGCCAAGGGAGTGAAGGGAATCCAGCAAGAGTGAGTGGTCAACAGTATCGAAGGCAGCAGAGAGATCAAGGAGGACAAGAATGGAATAGAGACGTTTAGATTTAGCCACCAGAAGATCGTTGGTGATCTTAGCGAGAGCAGTTTCAGTAGAATGAAGGGGGCGGAAGCCAGATTGGAGGGGGTCAAGGGAGGAGTTGGAGGATAGGAAGTCAAGGCAGCGGGAGTAGACAACACGTTCAAGCAGCTTGGAAGCAAAAGGAAGGAGTGAGACAGGACGATAGCTAGAAGGGTCAGAGGGGTCAAGAGTGGACTTTTTGAGAATAGGAGAGACTGTGGCATGTTTGAAGGCAGAAGGGAAAGAGCCAGTAGAGAGGGAGAGGTTGATGATGTGCAGGAAGGAAGGGGCGACAGTGGGAGTAATGGAGGTGAGGAGGCGGGAAGGAATGGGATCAAGGGGGCAAGTGGAAGGGTTGGAGGAGGAGAGCAGAGAGGAGATTTCCTTAAGGGAGGCAGGGGAGAAGGAGGACATGAGAGAAGGAGGGGGAGGAGGGAGAGGGGTGGGAGTGGGAAGAGAGGAGTGGGAAGCGATGTCGAGGCGGATCTTGTCTATCTTGGAGGTGAAGAAGGAGGCAAGATCCTGAGCAGAAAGGGAAGAAGGAGGGGGAGGACAGGGAGGCTTGAGGAGGGAGTCAAAGGTAGAGAACAGGCGGCGAGGGTCCCGAGAACAGGACTCAATGCGGGAGGCATAGTAGTGTTGTCTAGCAAGGGAGATAGCAGAAGTAAGGGTGGAGAGACAGAATTTGAAGTGAAGGAAGTCAGCGTGAGAATGGGATTTGCGCCAGAGTCGTTCAGCAGCACGAGTGCAAGAACGGAGGTGGCGGATACTAGGGGTGAGCCAAGGACGGGGGTTGTGGGAGAAGGCAGGGCGGGAAGAGAGAGGGGCATGGGAGTCAAGTGTGGAGGAGAGAGAGGCGTTGAGAGCAGAGACAGTGGAGTCAGGGGAGGAGGAAGAGAAGACTGTAGGAAGAAGGGGAGAGAGAGAGGAGGCAAAGTCCAGGGGATCACATCCTCCTAAAAAGGGGGTGATGGAGGAAGAGATGATCCAGGATGCAGGTTAACCAGGGGCTTTGAAGGATTGGGGCCCAGGACAGTATGGCCAGTTTGGCCACAGTATAGCAGCACCACACACCCAGGCTGTAGTGAGAAGGACTAGGGAGAGGTGACTATTGGGTAGCTGCTCAACACACAGAGGGGCATGCAGCAGCATAAATGTCTGTTGATCCCACTAAGATTGAACACAACATGAGTTGGAATTAACAATGCATATATAATTAACATAATGCCTGATAACACCCTGCCACTCCTCTAATTTACTCACTCCATCCCCAAGAGTGGTTGCAGATGTGGAGACTGAGGTAGTTAATGATGCAAGGATACCATAAACTCCTTAACTGACTTTGGCACTAGGTCCTTGATGGGGAGCAGGTAACAGATAGTGAGTATTTCCTGGTTCCTCCAATGGAATGTCCCCTCTCAACCTGTGCAGCCCTGACCAGGTGAAATGACTACAGGAGAGCTCAACGGGCTCCCAGGACAGGGAGAAACATTCAGAGGAGACAATAATCTGTTCAAGGGTATATGCTTGTCACCTCTATGCAAATCATCATCATGAAAGATAATGTATATCCTTACTGCTTGTATCTCTACTGTAGGACCTGGGAGGGGTGCACAGCACTGCTCTACAGTGGGTTCATTTGTTCCTGTCAGGGAAGTCCCAATGGGTGATGATGGGAGATTGCTTGTTAACTACTTGGGGGTTCCCCTGTGGTATCCCGCAGGGTTCCATCTTGTCTCCCCTCTTGTTCAATGTGTATTTGAGGCCACTGGGCGAGATCATTCAGAGGTTTGGAGTGAGGTGCTAATGGTATGCTGATGACACCCAGCTCTACCTCTAGTTTTTATCTCATCCTGGTCCTGCAGTCTCGGTGCTTACCCAGTGCTTGACTGCTGGTGGGGACTGGATGAGGGTGAGTCAACTGAAAATGAATCCAGGTAAGACTGAAGTGATATTGATTGACTGATCTTGTAACTTGAAGGGGGTTGGGATTCCTGTTATTGAAGGGATCTGGCCCCCTCTGGTGACCCAGGTTTGCAGCCTTGGAGTGCTTCTGGACCCCTTGCTACACCTGGAACAGCAGGTTATGGCGGTGGCCAAGAGCGTTTTCCACCAGCTCCATCTGGTGAGGAGGCTGTGTCCCTTTCCTTCTGATTCAGATCTGGCCACTATCATCCATGCTTTCATCACCTCGAGGCTAGACTACTGCAGTGCACTCTACGTGGGGCTGCTCTTGGTGACTGTCTGCAAACTGCAGCTGGTGCAGAATGTGACAGCTTACACCTGCGCTCTCTAGTCTGCACTGGCTTCCTATAGCTTTCTGGGCACCATTCAAGGTACTGGTTTTATCCTTTAAAGCCCTAAATATCCTGAGCCCCACATATGAGAGACTGCCTTTCCTTCTGTGCCTCATTGCGATCCCTGTGGTTGGCCGGGAGTGCTCTCTTGCGGCTGCCGCCAACCAATCTTGTTCGTATGACAAGGGCCCACAGAGAGGTGTTCTCAGTTGCTGCCCCAATATTATGGAACTCCCTCCCCACAGAGGCCTGTCTGAGTGGGAGCCGGAGCATATTGCAGAGGCAGTGCAAAACATTTATTTTTGGGAAAGCATTAGGCAGGCAGGGTGAGGTTGAGGTGGGAGGGTTTAGGGGTGAAGGTGTGGTTTTTTTTAAGTGAGGTTTTAAAGGGGATTTTATTGTATTTTTATGTTGTTTATTTTCATTATGTAAGCTGCCCGGCCCCTGAGCCTTAGGGGAAGGATGGAGTAGAAGTATGAATGAATGAATGAATGATCTATCATAATGCTTACCGGATTGTGCCACTGAATAATATGGGATCCTGGAGGATGATTGACAGCCTGGATCTCAGTGTCTGTAAAGGCAACTTGGCGATATCTATTCCATCAATGACAATTCTTCCTATTTAAAAATAAATCATCATTGGGGGATAGCTATATCTTTTGCTACATCACATCATTCTCAATCAACATCCCACTTTCAGCTGGTATTATATATTGCAGTGCAAGGAGAGCCTTTGGATTGCATTCAATTGTTTGTCAACAGAACAAGTTTTTGTTCACATTCACTTGCACTATACCAAACCTTTGCACCTCCCTGTTTTTCAGCACCATTCTCATTGATTTAGGGTTAGAGATAGAACTGTGTCCACTCTGTAGCTGAGCATTTGCAATTAATGCTGGTCTGCTCTGTTTGCAAAGACATTGAAAAGCTGCGATTGCTGTTGGAAAATTTTCAGAATTGTTTTCTGAACCCGACATACCTGTATGCAAGGATATTTGGGGAAAGGAAGAACACAGCTTACTTCCTATTGAAGTCAATGCAAATTTTGTTACTGATCTCAATGAGATCAGTTAGGCATGTTATGAAGTGTCTCTTTATATTAAGGAAGAATGTACAGTATATGCTCTTGGAAAACAAATCTGAATTATTATTTTTTTAAAATTGAGACCGAAACCCTTTCTGTCCACAGCATTTGTAAGCAGTAAATGATCAAAGTCAAGTGGTGTTTTCTGTTGGTTTGGGCGATTAATGGTTCTGAGGCTAGTGAAGGACTCATGGTCTCTTTACTTGGAATAAAGCCAGCACAATTTTATTGCCTCTGTAATTTATGACTGCTACCTGCAAAGGAAAGAGAGATCAAAGTTGCTCCCTCAATAGCTAATCCTGGAAAATGTGCACAGGTGCAAGCTTACCTTCAAATGTGTCGACCATTCTGAAAAAGGCAAGAGAAAAGGATGATTTCCCACTTCCTGTTCTGCCACAGATTCCAATCTGCAAACCAGAAATGAGGCAGTGAGAGTGTTTGAATAAACATTAAATTTGCCACGACTGGAAAATATCTGGCTCATGAAGCTTGTACTAAATTTCAAAGTGGTTCATGGAAAGGAAAGGGTTCCCCACCCCTGTTCTAATTGATATACAACTTGGTACATTTCTACATGGATATAGTTTTAATTCAAGATTGGTTCTGACTGGTGAAAGGGTCACCTTGCTATCTTACCTTTCGTCCTGGGGAGATGTGGGCATTAACATGCTTTAGGACTGGTTTCAGAGTGCTGTCATAGCGGACGCTCAAGTTCTGTATTTGAATCTCACCACTGTCAGGCCAGTTTTGAGGGATTTGTGAGGGAGCTGCATCCAGAGCATAAATTGAATCAAAATATTAATTGAGCGTTTAGCCATTCGCAAATTTGAAACAAATAAAATCAATGACATAAGAATAAAAAATAGAGAATAAAAAACATACAAATCAACAGTACAGCAATGTTGCTCTACGACGTGATGCTAAAAAAGTATCAGTAACAACAGTTTTAATATATATTAAATTATCTGATTCCAGCAAAATCTCACGCTTTTGAACAAATGGAAGAAAATCTTTCTTATTTAACAAAGGCAATATCCATTTGGTCCTTAAATCTCTGTAAAATCGACAAGAAAATAACGTATGGATCAGGTCTTCAGCTTCATTTGAATTGCAAGGGCAGAGCTGGTTACCACAGGGTTGCTTGGCATAGCGGCCTCTTAGTACTTTGGAATAATATAACTGAAAGCGTAAATACGTATATGCTCTATGCAACTGCGGGTTATGGATCTTAACAAGGTATGGCTCTAGGGAATGAATAGCCTTTAAAATTGGGTGCCAAGGAGCTATATGTAGTGAGCCATTATGGGCCAAGTCGTCTTGCCTTGCTATATCAGATATACTTTCCTTAAGTAAAAAAATCCTGCTGTTCCCATGATTTCTCAAATAAAAACTGAAAAACAATTTTGTTAAAGAAAATTTGATCACCTTAAGCCAAGGATAGGACCTAGCTCCTGCATGATTCATTTGTTCTGTGAGGCATAAATAAGTAAGACGGGAAGCGGATAAGCTGCAGAGCCTTGATCCATATTTCAATAAAGCAGTGGCTGCCTTAGCAGCTATTGAAAGGCAACTAGTCTCCACATGAACCATAGGATGATTTCAGATGTGACGGGGCACCTATTGGCCCCGTCATGGAATCACCTTTCTGATTCCTGGTCGCAATCAGAATGACCTGTCAACAGACGAGCTGGCTGATTCTGGCGGGGAATCTGGGGAGGGGGTGGGGCTGCGCGGCGCAACATGCGGCCACACAGTTCCACCCCCCCACGCTCCCCCAGCAGCCCGTCCTCCTGGAGGTGGGCGGGTGCAGCGGCCAATCTGACCGCTGCACCCGATTCCATCCCGGGATCTGGGCCACGGCCCGGAATCGGCGGCGGTAACAGACGTTACCATCCGCTGATTCCGGCCCGTGGTTCAATTAACCACACTTTCGGGGATGGTGCCCAGACCATCCTCGAAAGCATGGTTATTTTGCTCACCGCTGGTGGTTCACCGTGGTGAACATCTGGCGGCGAGCAACCAGATGTTACGGGACCATCCGCCACCACAGGGGATTGTCCATGGTTGACCATGATCTTGTAACGTCTGAAAATACCCATAGAAGCCGGGGTTCCTTTTGGAAACTTAAGTAGGCTGCTCAGGAACTTGTTTTGAACAATCAAGTTTCTAATTGGAAGGTATCTGGAACCAAATTTCAGAGCCATACAATGATTGAGCCACTGACTTGGCTTGAAATATCCTTCAAGTAAAAGATGTTCTACGATTTCCTGTAGAAGCAACAAACTTGAGAAGGGCTTTGGAAGATCAAGAAGCTTTTGACACAGCTTTCTCTATAGGTTTGGTCCACATGCTAAAATTAGTGAAGGTAATCCCTAGATAGACAAAGGAGGCAACCTGAAATATCTGCTGTTTATCCAAAAGCCATCCATATTTGGGCGGATTCTTCCCCAAGGCATAATCCGTGGTTTCTGGTTGTTTATAAATAAATCATTCTCTCTGCAATAAATTGCTAATCAGTCAAGAGGCAATTGCAAACCTTTGCATGTTTGGGAAAATAAAACAATATAATCTGCAAATAATAAGACGGGAATTAACCGGTCGGCCAATCGGGGAGGGGTATAGACTTTAATGGGGCTACAATATCATTAATATAAAGACAGAATAAAAGTGGTGCAAGTACACAGCCTTGCCTAGCCCCAGTAGCCGTGGGGAATGGGTCTGAATAGGATTCCAGCGCATTATTTCGAACCCTAGCCATCATATTCGTATGAAGGAGAATTATAAGGTCCAAAAGATGGCACTCTAAACCCAACAGCCAAAGTTTAGCCCATAGCTTTTCCCTGTTAATAGAACTGAAAACTTTCTTAAAGTCTATAAAAGCTGCATATAGCTTAGTCTGCTTAATATAGATATATCTGGAAAACAAATGTGAAAAAACAATTGTCTGTGGTAGAGAACTCTGCTCTAAACCTTGCTTGTTCTTCAGCAATGAGGGAGTTGGGTTTTTTTGCACCCATGTATCTAACATCTCTAATAAAAATCTAGCATATATTTTTTCCTACGCCGGGTAATAAACGAATAGGTCTAGAGCAAGCTGGGTCAGCAGAGCATAAATAATAAAACGCCTACAGCTCATTAAGTAACTCAGATGAGTTATTCATGGCCATTCACTGAAAAATGTTAAATATTAATAATCAGCTTTTCTCTTGCCCCCACTCTAGTTGTACAATACCACACTCACAAAGGAGCCCTTCGTAATTTTCAGCCTCTGTTTTGATAAGGCCATTGATTCTTTTCACTGCCCCAAGCTGGATCTCCATATCAGCCAGGTTACGAACCATCCAGTTCAGGTAGTTAGACACCTACAATAAAATAGTAAGTCAATAACAAAGCAAAATGTGTGAATTTAATTAATATGAAATACTGAAGAGGAGAAATATCATTTCACCAGCACACAGTTTAATTTCACCAAGACAGCTTTTTAACTGTTCCTGTGAAGTTTGACTGGAGTAGAGGGACATCTTAAAAAGCTTGAGACAACTGAATGAGACACTCGGCACTAGGGGACCAGCCTGAAGTGCCCGAGGCCTCATCTGGCCCATGGGCTGGGACTGGACATACTCATGACCAAAGTTAATGGGTCCTGACCCATTAATAGAACTTGATGTTTTGACACATAAATTGGACTGGGTTAGCCCAGGTCTTGTTTTGAACTGTAGCCATGTATATATAATAGGTTCAGATTGGGCTTGGGCTTTATTATTAATATTTCTATAGCACTTACAGCATTCAAAGTGCGTTATAATCTTTATTTAGTTCTCAAAACAACTCTGAGGTAGATAATTTATTATCCCCATTTTACAGATGTGGGACTGACACTGAGAGATAGTGATTCTCAAAGCCACCCAGTGAGTTCATTGCTAAGACAAGATTTGAATCCTGGTCTCCCAGGTCCAAGTCCAACACCTTATCTGCTAAGTTACACTGGTTCTCACTAGGCTTCACTGGCATTAAGCTGTATGCCCTAATCTCACAAAATAAATTTTGGACTCAGATTAAATCCATGTAGGACTCTGGCCGTTTTCACACTAACACCCCCTCCCTCAGACGTGTGTGCGGGGCACTCATGTGAATGCCGTGGCGGGTCAGGGGGGATTGGTGGGCGCCTGTGGGAATGCCACAGACGGTGTGTGTGGGTGTGTACATGTTCCCGCGCTCCACCCATCACCCACGCATGGAGCAACGGGTGACAATGCCTAACGCTCCATGCTTGGAGATGGGTGGAGGTAGGTAAGGGTCTGTGCGAACACCCCCCCACGCACTGCCCACCCCCCGCACCCACACCCTTTAGAAAAGGGCCTCTTTTANCCATCCCCCCCACGCACCCACACCCTTTAGAAAAGGGCCTCTTTTAGTACATATTAATACATTTAATAACTCCAGTATATATAACTTAAATAATTAAGGCTGCGATCCAGAAACCACCTACTCCAGAAAGCCCCACTGAAGCCTTGCTAAATTGTCTGTGGCTTGTTGCTTAAGAGAACAACATGTTTAACAAGCATACCGGTTGTATAATGTAAATTCAATATTCTATTTCTGTGCGTGAAATTCTGGTCCTTTTGCCACTGATTTTAATGGAGCTAACTTTTCTCCTAGTCATCTAATAGCTTTCCACTTCAGATGTGTATATACTTAGTGCCTTCTCATCTGTGTTTTGGGAAGGTTTTTTATGGAAAAAAATTCCAAACAATTTTCTTCAATTTGTTTACCATAAGAGCATAGGTTAGTCCCAAGCCTACGAGTCCTGCAGCGAGGGAGTCTGTAATAGAGGCAACTGCTGCTATGAAAACTACGCAGGCTCCAATATATTCCTGAAGAAATAAGGAGAGGCACCATCACCACAAAGACGACACTCGGAGTACAAACATTTTGGATAGCTTCACTTAGAAATAACAAACATTTTGCATGGAGTGGTGGAAACAGAAGATCTGAAACTATGCAGCAGGGCATATAGTTAGTGACAGAGGAATAGCTCAGGCCAAATTCTGCCAGAACCCCAAGGCAAAGAGAGAGAATACACACCACAATGTATCCTCATTGCTATGGATCATTCAGGAAGCACTGTGCAGTGCACACAGTCCCATAGCAAGACCCCAGGGTACAGGACGACCTGTTACTGGTCAGTCTTCTCTACAGGGGAAGCTAAACAAGCACAACAAAACCTACCTCAGCCCCTCGGGTGGATAGAAAATAAAGAAGGACTGGGGGTAGGATTTGGGACCTGAGGTGTTTCACACACATTCCTTTCTGTAGCAAGAGTAGAGGGTAGGGATTCAGATTAATCCGTAACTGTCCGAAAACAGCAGTTATGGATTAATCTGGAAATGCTGTGCCAATTACAAATTTGTATTATGGATCCATATTAAAAATAAATAAAATATAAAAAGAATCATTGCACATGTACAAAATGGCAACTGTGCTGCCCTTAACCAAAATGGTGTCAATAGCATTGCTGTTATTTTGATTAAGGGTGGTGGCCATTTTGTGAATATACAATGAATTTTTTAAAATATTTTATTAAAAATGTATATTAAAAATTAAAATTAAAAATGTCTATCATAGTGCCACATCAAGTTACTAATGAAAAGTTGTTACTGAGCAAGAAGTGCAATTAAGGACTGGAAAAATCAAAAACATGTCTTTCTAGCTGTTGTGGTATACAAACTATGACCAACATAGAGATGTGCTACTGTTAAGAGCATGCGGCTTGGTACTGTGATAGCACCACCATCAGAGAAATGGAAAACTAATCTCACAAGTGCATTTACACTTATTCACAAGTGAATATTTTTATTAAAAATATAAAAAAATTAACTGCACATGCACAAAATGGCTATCACTCTGTAGCAGGGGCCCACTTGACTGTGGGCTGAGTGTGTGCAGGACTAGTGCCCAAGAGTCATCAAGCAGTCACTTTGGGGAATCAGATTCCAGTTTATTTATATATACATCTTTTAGGCCAGGCACCAGACCTCTGGCCAATCTCCACAACCATAAAGTCCGTCATATATTTAGCCTAGCCAAACAAAGTCCAATGGCTAACTTTGCATCAGGTAGCCGTCCTTCAGGATTGATTCTTCTCCGCAGTCCAAGTCTCCAAGCAGCGTCTATCCAGGATGTTCATTCCGCAGTGGCCAAGAGCAGACTGCCCCTCTTCCTGGGGCTGGCTTCCTCTTATAGCGCTGGCCACACCCCAAACGTAGCCACTTCCTGTGGCAGCCATCTTGGGTTCCTCATGGCAGGTGCCATTTTGTGGCCTAGCCCTGCCACATACTCTTAACCAAAATGGTGGCAACGCTATTGCTGCCATTTTGGTTAAGGGTGGCCTGGCGGCCATTTTGCACATGCACAATGAATTTTTAAATATTTTTATTATTTTGAATAAGGATCCACAATATGAATCGGTTAAAACATTTTTTAAAAAAAACATCTGGATCTCTAACAAATCTGAATCTGGAAATCCATCTGAAGTCCCATCCCTAGCAGAGCGGCACTTGTGTAATCTGACAAAAGTGGCAGGATTCACACCAGTACTGTTTTGATTCATCTGCAGCAGGCCTACTGTCTCCTCAGTCAGTTCCGTTGTGGGTAGCCCAGGAAGGTGCTCTGCCAGCAGCCCAATGTTCTTAACAGCAGCTGTCATCTGTCCCAACCTGGGGCTGCTGTGGGTAGACCAGTAGTACTGCTGGTGGATGTGAAACATGCTCCTGCTGCCATGGATCAGCTGCTTTGTTCGAGCTAGACCACTAAGCAGCGACATAAACACCTTCTGAGTCCCCTGCAGCAGCCTCTGTCTTTCCCCAGCTAGGGAGCACATGGGATTGCTGCACAGAATCTGTCCACACATTAGATTTACAACAAGTAAGCCACAGTATATATTCACAACAAGGTAGGCACATGGGTATCTACTCCAGTTTTGGAATATAGCAAGACTAGAACACAAAACACAGGGTTTGGGTGACAGCCATGCAGATAACATAATGGCCCTTTTTACACAAGACAATGCCACTCATGCCCACACAGCAGATCTGTGTGGGCATGCGTGGTACTGTCTCATGTAAATACCGCGGCCAGTGAGTGGGGTTGCGTGTGCGCTCCAGCGAAACATGCACCCCCACTCATGGAGCAAGCGGGGAAAACAGAGGTTGCTCCATGTGTGGGGATGCGTGTGAGTGGGGGTGCACCAATATGCACAGGCACTCATGTGCCGTTCATGCTGCAGCACACCCCCACGCAGCCGGGGCCTGTGTAAAAAGGGTCATTGTCTGAACAGGTTCAGATTTTCATTAAAAATGAATTTAAAGTGCCCATGCACAGGGTTGCTAAATAAGGCTGCATATCTCTCACAGGCAGAAGTGGAGCATCGGGTTCAGAGTGAAGCAGAGCAATTTAAACAGGGCTCAGACAGAGGAATGTACTTGCCATGCGAACTTCCAGCCAGCGATTGGCAGCAGTAAGGAAAAGAGAAGCTATGTTGTTGGAATCTGTATAGTCAAGAAGCTTCTGTTTAAACCGGCCTTCATACCTTTAAAGAGACAAATAATGAATCAGCACAAAAAGCAAGTAGTGCCTGCGATAAACAAAACATATATTTCCAAAGAGAACCTGGACTCTGCCTTTACATCTAGTTGTCTAAATGAGCCCCTAAATCTTCTTCATTGTTTTAAAAAACAAACTCTTTAAAAACTTTTTATTAAGGCACATAACAGAAATAAATCAACAAAGATTATATATCTTATGCATTGCACAATGCTCTATCATCGCCCCCCCCGCAATTCCTTGTGTTGACCATCACATACGTTATCAGTGTTGCATCTATTCTTGTTTCTTTTCAGTATTCAAAAAACCTGGCCAGAGATATTGGCTTATTGGCTGGGGAGCCTTTCTCCTCTGAATGTGATAGAAATGGAGCCCAAATCTCCAGAGATGTGTAATCTTTTTGGCATTTTTCTTGGGTACACACTTTATGGAACAGTTTTTCCATGACCAGACTGTTCCATATTTTACTATATCACAGTTCAAGAGGAGGAGGCTTTGATGAGCCCCTAAATCTAAGAGATGGAGACAAAGTAGTTCAGATGATATCTTTAATTGGAGCAACTACCATTCAGGGAGTGTGCAAGCTTTCAGGCCACACACGGCCCTGTCTCAAGCATGTAAAAGCCAGCAGTATCGATTGAGCAAATGTATAACAGGTATATACACTATAAGGTGTCAATGACTTGGGAGGGAGAAGTTAGGGAAAAAACAGATTTCTTAAGACATTTAAGATATCTGAAATTTCTGTTTTCTGTGAGGAAAGATCTTGTGTGGCTTGAAAGATTGCACACATTCACCAACAGTAGTTGGTCCAATAAAAGATATCATCTGAACTATTTTGTATCTATCTCTTATATTTGGGACCAACACAGCAACCTCTCTCTCTCTCTCCCTCTCTCCCCCCCTCTAAATCTAGACAGTCAAATGTCTGAGTGCCTCTCAAAATTATTATTATTAATTATTATTATTATTTATATAGCACCAGCAAAGTACCTAACCTGGCACTGTACAATCCAGTCAGAGACAGGTCTCTACCCCTAAGGGGCTTACAATCTGAGAGACAAGGGAGGGGATACGAGGGAGAGGTAAACTTCAGGAAAGACAAGAGTGTATTCATGAGGTTGAGAAGTTGCAAGCTCACGTGCTTTGCTTAGTTACAGGGAATTAGGTTCTGAGTGAGGGGGAATGGATGCAGTATCACTCATGACAAGCAAGGGAAGGCCTAATGGAAGAGGTGGGTTATCAGGAGGGATTTGAAAGTTGGGAGGGATCGAAGCAAATGTATCCAGGGAGGGAGTTCCAGCAAGGGAGAAGGGGTGAAGATATTTAGAGGAGCAAGGGTTTTGCCAGCAGGCAAGGGGGACAGAGGAGGAACAAGGCTCCTGGGCAGGAGCGTGGTGGAATATAAGAGCAGAGAGATATGGGGGAGCAAGGCCATGAAGAGCCTTGAAGGTGAAGATCAGGAGCTTGTGCTGAATCTGTTCCTGTACAGGGAGCCAGTTCAGGGCAGAGAGGAGGGGTTGTACATGGTCAAAGCTATGGGCAAGGTGGATTATTTTGGCTGCGGAGCGTTGAATGGAGATGAGGGGGAGCAGATCAGAGCAAGGGAGGCCAGAAGGGAGGAAGCAGCAGTAGTCAAGGAGAGAGATGACTAGAGCATGGACTAGGGTTTTTGCAGCGGCAACAGTAAGGCAAGGCTGGATTTTAGCAATATTGTACAAAGCAAAGTAACAGGATTTAGCAACAGCCTGGATCTGAGGCTTAAAGAAGAGGGAGGAGTTGAAGATGAATCCCAGGCTACGGGCCCAAGGGACCGGCTGGATGGTGACTCCATCAATGGAAATCCAGAGGGAAGTAGGATGGGAGCGTTTCGGGGGTAAAATGAGGAGTTCAGTCTTGGCCATATTAAGTTAGAGTTGGCGAAGAGCCATCCAAACAGAGATGTCACCAAGACAGTCAGCAATATGAATCTGGATGGAGGGGGAAAGCGTGGCAGTGGAGAGATAGAGTTGCGTGTCATCAGCATACAGGTGATACTGGAAACCCTGGTTTCAATAAGTTTATCCAGAGAAAGTGTGTTAAAGGGGAAGAGTAGGGGGCCCAGGACAGAGCCTTGGGGAACTCCCACAGAGAGAGGAAGCGACATAGAGGAGGTACCAGCATGAGAAACATTGACGGAGCTGTTCGAGAGATATGAAGAAAAGCAGTTGAGAACAGTGTCCTGGAAGCCAAGGGACGATAGCGAATCCAGGAGGAGTCCATGATTGATAGTGTCAAAGGCAGCAGAAAGATTGAGGAAGACAACAAAAGAGTAGAGGCCCTTAGACTTAGCTAAAAGAAGGTCATTGGTTATTTTGGTAAAGGCAGTTTTAGTCGAATGGAGACGGCGGAAGCCCGATTGGAGGGGGCCAAGGGAGGAATTTAAAGAGAGGAAGCACATATAGACAGCTTGCTCCAGGAGATTGGAAGTGAAGGGTAGGAGCAAAATGGGGCAATAGCTGGAAGGGTGAGAGGGGTCAAGAGTAGCCTTTTTAAGGATAGGGGAGATGGTAGCATGTTTGAAGGCCAATGGAAATGACTCAGTGGAGAGGGAGAGATTGATGATGCGCAGCAGAGAAGGCACAGCAGGGCAATCGCCTTTAGGAGGTGAGAGGGGATGAGGTCAAGGGGGCAAGTGGAGGGGTTGGATGAAGACAGAAGGGAGGTGATCTCATCAAGAGAAGCTGGGAGAAGAAGAGAAGAGAGGCAGGAGGGGGAACATCAGGGAATGAGGTGGAGGAGGGAGAGGGTTGAGAAATGATTGTAAGGCAGAGTTTATTAATCTTGTTGTTGAAGAAATGGAGAAGATCCTGTGCAGGGAGTGAGGAAGGGGGGTGGGAGGACAGGGAGGCTTCAGGAGGGAGACAAATGTAGAGAAGAGATGGCGTGGCTTGCGGGAGTGAAATCCAATTAATGTGGCGTAATAGCAGTCTTTGGCAAGGGAAAGGGCATCGCTTTGGCAAGGGAAAGAGAACGCAAACTTGAAGTGGAGAAAGTCAGCAAATTCACAAGACGGCCGCCAGAGGCACTTGGAGGCTTGAGAGCAGGATCTGAGGTGGCGAATGGTAGGGGTGAGTCAGGGACGTGGGTTTATGCGACAGATAGGATGGCAGGAGAGGGGAGCATGGGAGTCAATGGTTGAAGAAAGGAGTGAGTTGAAGATGGAGACAGCAGAGTCTAGGCATGTGGTAGAGGTGACATATGAGAGATGGGGGGAGAGGGAGGAAGCAAAGTCAAGAGGGTCAATGGATTGAAGGTCACGGAAAGAGCGAGAGGTTGAGAAAACAGGTGGGGACGAGTGGGAAAGATGGAATGAAGCAAGTTGATGGTCAGAGACAGGAAGGGCATCAAAGGAGAGATCAGAGAGAGAGCAGTTTTTAGATAAGATTAGGTCAAGGGAGAGGCTGTCACGGTACATCAGGGCATCCATCCAGAGGCGAAGGTCAAACAAAGAGGTCAGAGAGAGGAAGCGGGAGCAGCACTGTCAGAGGGGGTGTCCATGTGGATATTGAGGTCTCCAAGAATGAGGGTGGGAATATTATCATTGGAAAGAAAGTAGGAAACCAGGCATCAAAGTCAAAGTCAGAGAAAAGAGGTGGGAGAGCCGGGGGGGTGGGGCACAGTAGATGACAGCCACATGGAGCTAAGGGGTGAGAAGAGCCGAACGCAATGGGTCTCAAAGGAAGAGAAGGAGTGAGATGGAGGGGCAGCAAGGGGTTGGAACTGGCAAGATTTGGTTAGGAGCAAGCCAACATCACTACCACGATCTTCAGAGCATGGCGTGTGAGTGAAGGTGAGACCATCAAGAGTGAGGGCAGCAGGAGTGGCAGTGTTACAGGGGAGAATCCAGGTTTCAGTAAGGACAAGAAGATGGAGAGATCGGGAGAGGAAGAGGTCATGGATCAAAGGAGCTTTATGGATGGAAGAGTGGCAGTTCCACAGGCCACAAGGGAAAGGCAGTTGAGATGGAAAACCATATTGGAAAAAAAATTGCATGTCTAAATCAGGGAGTTATAACTGGCAGCTTGCTGCTACAGTCACTAGCCAATAACATTTTCCTTTCAGATCTCTGCACCACTTTAAAGTTTTATGAGCTTCTTGAGTTTTCCCACTGTCAGCCACAAAATTATAATTCTCGCTTAAACTGAACCTGCAGTTTTAAATAGGACTCTGAGACTACTGTTGACTATGATAGAGAGCTCATCTCAGATTTATAAGTGACTACAGACTTTGACCAATCATTTACAACCAGGCCAGTAGTAAAGGTGGTGGTGAAAGATAAAGGAAAAAGCCAAGAGATCTGAGAGAGTGTATGTGCATGTGTGTACAAAAGTAGTGAAGTCTAATATCTAAGACATGGTTCCAAGGTTTTTGCCTGTGAGATCCCCCTTTTGAGACAAATATAGCTTCACAAACCCAGCACAATATATTAGAGGTGTGCACCAGGGAGCCATGTTGTTTTTTGTTATTTAAATCTTTTGTTTTAGTTTTTATAAATATCAAAATTTTGTTTTTGCTTTTGCTTTCCATTGGTTTCAATGGAAAACATGTTTTCAGCTGTACCTTTTAAAAAATTAATTATATTTGGAAGATACTTGGGAGGATTGTACCTCCCATGGAAGGCATTAAGTGTACCAAATTCCAGAACAATTGGATAAAGGGATCCAATTCTATAAGCAGTTGAATTATGCTATTTTGCAAACATCTGCATATACATTCCTTGCTGTAACGTCTTTGTCTTCCACCTAATGTGGATGAAACTTGGCAAATTTATACTCCTCCCCATGTGTACTACCTATTTCAACTTTCAGAAGGATTGGATAAAGGGTCCTGGTGGTATAAGCAATTAACCTATGAATGTATGTCTGACTGTAACATCTTTGTAGTCCAACCAATGTGCATGAAAGTTGGTAGGGCTGTATCTCACAGGTTCAGGATCATCTCTGCCAAATATCAGAAAGATGTGATAAAGGGTTCCAATTCTATATGCCAGCACAGCATATGCAGAGAATGAGACTATGCTAGGGATTCTCTTATGTGTCACTGTGGTATAATATCAGTTTGTGATGCCAATTAGTCAGCATAAATGTCAACCAAATATCCTCATTTTGTGCTTTGACCATCCCAACGTTTCTCCCCAACTTGTTACTGGGAAATTGGAAGCATCTGTTTAGGAAAGAACCAATAGAGATTCTCTGATGTCCTCTGTCACAGTGCTGCAGGATGTGATTGTGATGACAACTGGCCAGCCTGGATGTGTAAACTATGTCTCCTGATTGCTGGGATGCTATCCCCAAAGTCCCAGTTATGTCCCTTCTATGCCCACCTGAGGGCCACCCCCTATGCCTTTGTCGAAGCCACCACCAATTGGTCCTGTAAAGCTGGAAGTATGCAGTAATTGGACAGTGAATATGTCTGTCTGTTGGGTTGCTCCCCATCCTCCTTCCTACAGCCTCCCTCCCCCTGCCATGCCAGGTGCCTGCTTCTGAGTAGCACTGCATGTGCTGCTATTTATCTGAATAATGGTCTTCAAGGGGACAACTTCAATTGCTTATAAAATTGGGTCCCTTTATGAAATTATCCTGTAATTTGGCAGAGACGACAGGGAAGGTGTGTGACAAATTTCTGCCACATTACATGAAAACAGGATGGTATATAAAAATGTTACATCTAGAAATGTATTTTCAAGTTAATAGCTTATAACATCAAGACACTTTATTTAATCTTTCTGAAATTTGGCAGGATTGGTAATCTTGGGGAGGGACATAATCTTCCCAGGTTTCATGCAAATTGGATGGAAGATAAAAAAAAGGTGTAGCCAGGAATCTGTATGGAGCTTTTCTTAAAATCACAGCATTCAATTGCTTCTAAATAGGTCCCCTTTATCCAATCCTTTCGAAATATGGTACACATAGTGCCCTGTGTTTGGGATAAAATCTCCCCAAGTTTCATCAGAATTGAATAAGAAACAAAAAAGTTATAGCCAGAAATACATTTTCCAGTTTCCCCCCATTATTTCAAAAACAAACATTTGTTTTTGTTTTCATTATTTGTCATTTTCATTATTACAATAACAAAAACAAAAATAGAATTTTTCATTTTTGTTATCATAATAACAAAAATGAAATGCACACCCATACAATATAACCAGTATCAACCATGATCATGACCCCTTCTGCAGATAGTTTAACTTCATTTGGGGTTTCGACCCACAGTTTGGGAACCTTTATTTTAGATATAAGACTATAATTCTCAGCTGCTAAATTTTATCTGGTATGAAGAGGTGAATAACTAATGCTTTGATCAAATTATAAAGCAGGCAGATTGGCAAAGATCTACTGTGCATCAGTTATTTAAAATATCACTGTCAGGCTCCAGGGGTGGAGCCAGGGAAAGGGGAGGAGAAAAGGGGCAGTTGGAAGTGGAATCAGACGACTCCAGGGGCAGAGTCAGGGAAAGGGGAGGAGCGAATGGGGTGTAGGGAATCTGGGATGTCCCTTAGTACACATGGGGAAACCTCTCAGCTGCTCTCCCATACCAAGGAGATAGGGTGTTCAGCATGGATCCCAGCACTGCTGGTCTAAAAACGCCTACGGCTCATCATTGAGGTCAAGGGACAGGGAATACAGAAGCGAGGGATCAAGGAACTAGAGGCAGGACTCAAGGAACCAGAGGCAGGGGAGCGAGGGATCAGGGGTAAGGAACAAGGGGCAGGGGAACGAGGGATATGGGGTAAAGAACAAGGAACCAAAGGCAGGGGAGCAAGGGGTCAGGAACAAGGGGCAAGGGAGCGAGAAACCAAGACTAGGGAGCTAGAAACTGAGATTAGGGAGCAATGGGGGCAAGGGGCCAAAACTAGGGAGCGAGAAACTGAGAGTAGGGGACAAGACTAGGGATTGAGAAACCAAAACTAGGGAGCGAGGGAAACCTGAAGCAAGGGAGTACACTGGAAGCACAGGGGACCCTAGGAGCAAGGAGGGGGCCAAGGCGAGGAAGCCCTGGGAGCAAGGAGGGGAATGAGGGAAACCCTGAGAGCGAGGGACAAGAATAAAGAGAACTAGAACGCAGACACACCAGGCTACACAGAAACTAGGAAGGAACAGGGAGACGAATACAGCAAACAATAGGGATTACTTTAGGACTTTGAGGGAACAACAGGGAGACAGACTAACATGAAGACAAGGCAGGGTGTGAGAGGGAAACTGTACACAGAACTCACCACCACCAAACACTACTCCCAACAAAGACAAAGGGCAAACAAGGTGCATCTAGAAAAAGAACAAGGTGAGTGGGCCAAGCACAAGTCTAAGGGGAAGTGACTCAAAGCTCCACACCTGCCACTGCCCTCAGCAGTCCTTAAGTACTCCACAGAGCCAATCAGACTGTGGCAGGTGTGGTCACGCCCACCACCAGGTGTGCATGGTGAGCAAGGTAGGAGAGAAAAGGGAGAGTGCCATAAACAGGAAGAGAGCTGCCCCCTGCAGCACGTTGCCACTAGCGCAGGCTGCCAAGAGTACCTCCTAGAAGCCCCAAGACCAGAGGTTCAAGGCCTGGCTGTGACAATCACATGCCCTGCTCCAAATAACAAGGCAAAAAAGTATGTTACCTATTATATAAAAGACTTTAAAACACAAACAAACCAGCCCTTCTTTTCTCAAACATCTATGCTGTCTACATCTTACTGTGTAAAATGCTAGCAGTTAAATATACGCAAAGGTGGAATTGAAGATATATACATTTATCAGTGTTGATACAAATTCTCCGAATCTTGCTGCAATTATTAGCTTCAAAGTGACAGAGAATCTCAGGTCTCTCTGACCTACAGAACAGTTAAAAACAACTTTCTTGGCAAAAGTCTTATTAGAATTCTGCTTAGAACAGAGCATAGAGGGTGCATCCACTTGAGCTGGAACAGGTCTGATCCTTCATGTGCCCAGTGGAGGGCAAGCACAGCCATCATACTTTGGGCTGCTGGGGAGAGCTGGCCACATGGTCTGCTCCCCTGTGGCCATCATCAGCTCCTCCATGCCCTGGGGCAGGCTGAGGAGCTGGTCACATGGAGCTGGAAGCTCTGATTCCTGCTGTGCTACAGGATTGGGCCTGCTGCTCCTAGCCAGCTGTTGGTGTGTGTGTGTGTGTGTGTGTGTGTGGAGGAGCATGCATGCTCCTTCCCCCACCTAACAACTGATTGGAGAGGAGGTGAGCCTGGGAGAAGCGCATGCATGCTCCTCTCGCCGCCCCGACAAACAGCTGACTGGGGGACATTGGGGGAGGAGGGGCCCAGAGGAGTTCATGTTCCCCTCTCCCCACCCTGAGAAACAGATGACTGGGGGGAGATCAGGGTGGGGAGAGGGGTGTGTGAACTCCTCTGCCCCCCTCCCATGATCTCCCCCAATCAGCCATTTGTCAGGATGGGGAGAAAGGTGCTCCCACATGCTCCTTTGGGCCCCTCCTCCCCCCAATCAGCTGTTGGGTGGGTGGATCAGGGGAAGGGAGGCTGCGAGGAGTGTGCACCCCCTTCCTAGGACCACCTCCCCTGATCAGCTGGTGGATGGATAAGAGAAATGTGCACCCCCTTCCAAGGCCCCCTCCTCCCCATCAGCTGTTAGGCAGTGGGGAAGAGGGTGTATGCTCTTTGCAGGCTCCTCTCCTCCCAGATCTACCTGCCTAACAGCTGATTGCAGGGTAGGGGGGCCTGGGAAGAGTATGCACCCTCTTCCCAGGCTCCCCTCCCCTGCGATCAGCTGTTAGGGGCAGGGAAGAGGGCACATGCTTTTCCCAGGCTCCCCTCCCCCCCTCATCCACCTGCCTAACAGCTGACCACGGGGGAGGGGGTCTGGGAAGAGGGCACACACTCTTCCTAAACCCCTCTCCTCCATGATCAACTGCTAGGAGACAGAGAAGAGGGTGTGCACTCTTCCCAGGTTCCGCTCCACAGCGACCAGGTGGGAGGAGTGTGCTCCACCGGACCCAATCCATAGATCCTGCCTGCAGCAGGGCTGCACAGCCAGGCCACACAGGGGCGAGCCCTTTAACCCACTTTGGGCAGCCTTATCCCACTTTGGGCAGCCTTACTACACGGTGCGTTCCCAGTCTTTTTCTGAGGACGCATCCTGTAGTTGATGGCTGCCCACCCCGCCATGGGGTGGGGCAAACATCTGGTGGCTGCTGGGCATATGAGCCACTACATCATGTGGCATTGCCCAAAGTGGGATACGGTTTTGTGTGGCTGCACTCAGATAATTCTATGAGGTACTGGGCAGCACTGGAGAGGATGATGCGTCTCCCAAATGCCAAGATGCTTGCTGAAGGTTTATTTTTGGCTTCTGCAGAAACTGTCTTTTCTGACATCTTTAATTCTGTTTTTAAAAGATTTTTTCTTCTTCTTGTCAATTTTGAGCAAGTTCACAACAGCAGGTAAATGACAGTAAAAGGCAAAGCACTCAAGGAACAACCGTTTAGTTAGCACCTGCTAGCTACCTGTAGCTATGTATCTGGACTTTGGTATTACTGAGTTATACTTAGGAACTTAACTCAGAGTCTGGATGCTTTAACTCATGCTTCAAGAGTCTAAACTTCACATGCCATTGCTGCAACACATTATGCCGGTGAAAAGTGCTGCAGTCCTAAAAATAGCCAAGTTCCAAGCTGACACAGAAACTCGGCAAGAGATGACATACAGGAGCTATCGGGTGTCTGCTGCTGTTTGGGTCAAAAATTCATCAGTTAGCTTGGGATTTTAAACTGTTAAAATAACAATTGTGTCTCCCTTAATGCTAAGCAGGACCTGCTAGACAGAAGTTCATTTCAAGGTGGCAGGACAAAATCTCAGAGGAGTGTTCTGAGCAAGTGAAAGTATCAATGAGAGATAGCATTAGGCATGATTTATTGCAGCAAAACCTAAAGCGGTACTGCACTGATTAATGTTCACAAAGGCATTTTCGTCTTCTCCTGCAGTGGAGATGGATGGAAATTAGAAAAGAAAATCAAAATTTAAAAATAAATAAATACTGGAACACTACAATTAATTTGCCTGGCAAAGAACAAAGAGGAACAAAAAGCCAATTAACAAGAGCAGATTCTTACTGCCTAACAGATATATAATAATCATAGCAATTAAGCAAAAACAGAGAATGAGTATCTCCATTTGTCTGGCATGGTGCCACTCAGGCAGCACCATGCAGCTGGAAAGCTCCATCCAGACATGAGAGGGGGAAAAAAGCAGGTCAGGAGGGATACTCTGCAATGGGGCAAGGTGCTAAGTAGCAGTGTGTTCACTCAAATGCCCTTGCCTCCTCTGATATTCTGTCCCCCTTTGAGCCTTGTCCCTACTCCCTATCCTTGTCACAGCAAGAGAATACACTGGCTTTCCCAGCCTGAAGTGCAGTGCAGGGAGAACAAATATCCCTGCAGCTCTTGCTTCCTGCCTCCAAACCCTCATTCCGGCTTCTCCATGCACTGCTCTTTGTGCCACTCTCTGATGTTGTAGCAGTGGTCTCTCCGAGAGCAAGAGTCAGGGAAACCGAGTCTTTGGGTAAAGCCACACGAGACAGGGCTGGCCAGATCCCCTGCCCGCTCCAGGGAGGACGAATGCAGCTGCCAAACATTGGGCCAGCGGAAAGGGCAGTCCACATGAGCAGCCCCTTGCAGCTGTCACTAACCCTTCCATGCCATGGGTTGGGCCAAGGAGCTGGCCACATGGGGCTGGATGCCCCAACTCCTGCTGTGCTGCAGGATCGGGCCTGCTGCTGCTAGACAGCTGATATGGGGAGGGGGGTCCAGAGGAGTTTGTACACTCTCCCTGCCTGCTAAACGTCTGATTGGAGAAGGGGGGCCCAGAGGAATGCATGCTCTCTCTGCCCACTAAACAGCTGATTGGGGGAGGGGCCCCTGGAGGAGCACAGACACTCGCCCCAGCCATCAAACAGCTGATCAGCGGGAGGGGGGAGCCTGGAGCAGCATACATGCTCTCCCTGCCTGCTAAACAGCTGATGGAGTGAGGGGACCCGGAGGAATATACATACTCTCCCCGCCTGTTAAACAACTGACCGGGAGAGGGTAGCCCCGACTGAACTCTTCTGGCCCCCGCCCTGCAATCAGCTGTTTGGCGGCTGAGGTGAGTGCACTCCTCCAAGCCCAATCCTTTCCGAACTCACCCCGTGGCAGGGCTGCACAGGCTGACCAGATGAGTGGTGGCCCATTATGCCCCATTTGCCTAGGTAGGGCAACACTAACGTGTGATGCATCACTGGCCTTCTCCAGTGGACATATCAGGTAGCAGCTGGCTGCCTACCCTGGGGTGAAGCATCTTGCTATGTATTATTATTATAGTGTCAGCAATGTGCCTAGCACTGGACAATAATTAATTGGAGACAGGTCCCTTCCCTGGAGGCTTACAAACTAGGGGTGTTTTCAAATGTGACAGTGGCACAGATTAATCTGCTTTAGCACGAGCCAGCAAGTAAAGCAGGCTATCACATCTGATAACTCGCTTTACCTAGTGCGGACCAGAGTGACAGCGGGGGATGGACACCATGGCAGCTGTTATTGGTTGTCACTGTGGCGGGAGCAGCAGCCATCACGTGGAAAAGCACCCTAGGATAGACAAGGGAGGGTAGACAAGGAAGAAGGGAACATAGGGAGAGATTCGTGAAGTTGCAGGTACACGTGATTAGCTTACTTACAAGGGAGAAGGGAACTCCAAATTAAAGGATTGTAGAAAAAGCAGTAGCAAGCAATGTGTGGAAACAAGGAGCTAGGGAAAGCCTGATGGAAGAGAGAGGTTTTTAGGAGAGATTTAAATGTCAGGAGGGAGGGGGGGAAGTGTATGTGTTGTGTTCTGAAAGGGGGATCCAGGCACAGGGAGCAGCTTGGGAGAGAGGCAGAGAGAGTTTGGGGAGCAGGAAGACTTTGAGGTGGGCAAAGGTGGTGGGAGAGCAGAAGCAAACTTCCTGGGTGGGAATATAGCATGAAATGAAGGAAGAAAGACAGGGAGGAGCAAGCACATGAAGAGTCTTTAAAGTAAAGACAAGGAGTTTGTGCTGAATGCCAAGGGGGAGAGACGGAGTAAGATGGATGGCCATGGCGGTGGAGTGTTGAATAGAAATGAGAGGGTCAAGGTGAGAGTGGAGAAGGCCAGTGAGAAAGAGGTTGCAGTAGTCAAGGTGAGATGACTAAAGCATAGACTAGAGTTTTGGCAGTAGGAACAGTAAAGGAGGGATGGATTTTAGCAACATTATGCAGGGAGAAGTAACAGGTCATGACAATAAACTGAACCTGAGTTGCAAAGGAGAGGGAAGAGTCAAAGATGAAGGTAGTGCTGGCAGGCTTGGGGCAGGCAGCTGGTAGATATGGCAGTTTTATTGACTAGCCAATAGCTGAGGTAATGTAACTGCCATTTGCAACACTGGTGCCCAACTCCAATATGTTACTACAGAGGCGGGTAAATGGTGGCTCAGGAACCACTTGCAGCTTTTGGGCACCTGTACTGCAGCTCTCACCAGAAGATCTGCAGGGATGTCCGTGCAGCTCCTCCAGAAGCAAGAGAATCGAAGCCATCACGGTGACAGCTGAAGCCTCATGGGGGCTGTGGAAGCATGCCCTGTGCTGCTATTGCTGCTGCCCAAACCCACCAGACTACTTGGGAGTCAGAGTTTGAATGTGAGGCAGCAGGTAGGGGAAGCAGTGCTGCCCCATTCCTGGGATTGGAGGAAGCCACAATTTAAATTTATTTATTGAAATTTATATGCCACCCTTCTCAGGGGCTCAGGGATAGATGTAATGCATGTTGTGGTTCTTGGCGATACAAAAATTTTGATATGCAAATCTTGGGCTTGGGAACTTTGCCCGCTCCTATATTATTAGATTGTTCTGAGCTGCTCACGAATACCTACTATAGATGTTATGGTCACAATTAATCCTAACTCAAATGAACAGTTAAGATCTTGTCCTTAGGTGAGCAAGGATCATGCCCAAAGATTAGATTATTAACTTAATTCCTCATAAATGCCCAAGTGCAATTTTGCACCTGTAATTATTTGCACCTGCAATTTATATCACTTGAATGTCTGATGAACACTCTCAAACAGGGCATTGTACTTGAACATCTAAAATCCGTACTCTGATTTCTACAGAAGGGCTTTCACAGTCTAAAGCAGCCTTTGGGTGAAAACAGACATAATACTAACTCCACTTTAACATTTCTTATGCATGTTGCAGGGCTGTATTGGTGCCCTATGCAGCCCTGGCCTGCAACTTGCATAAGAAATGTTAAAGCGGTGTTAAAGTGGAGTTAAGGTGCATGTCTGTTTTCACTCTTAGGGCTCATTCAGATGTGCATTTAATTCGCACAGCAGGGGCGGCGGCATCATGCGATTTAAAGCAACACGCACTTCCGGGTTGGTGTGAATGCACCAAGTGTGCACATTTCAGCCTAACGCGAACTGTTGGAGTGTGGTTTTCAAATCTGCTCGGGGCAGCTTTTAAAACTGCACTCCAACAGTTCGCGTTAGGCTGAAATGTGCACACTTGGTGCATTCACACCAACCCGGAATTGCGCGTTGCTTTAAATCGCACAATGCCGCCGCCGCTGCTGTGCAATTTAAACGCACATCTGAATGAGCCCTTTGTGTAAATGAGAACCAGTCCCCTAAATAGGAGACTTGATGTAGTCTTGGCCAGACAGCAATTGCCTGCACCTACAAAGTTGTGGGTATAGAAACAGAGGTTCAATAAAAGGCAGATGAAACATTTGGTGCCTAACACAGAATTTAAAGTCATGCTTTGTTGAAAATGCAATACAAAGCTTTCTTTAACATATACCTGAAGGCTCGGATAGTGGTTAGTCCTTCCACAGTCTCTGAAAAATGAGAAAGTAATGGGAGCTGGGTGCTGTCATCCAACTGCTGCAAGTCCCTGAAAACAATTTTAAAGGTTGTTTTTAGTAATACAGTTTTTGAGCCTTACAGATTCTGAAATATTTTGGGGAAGAAAATATGGAGTCTCAGCATTATAGGGCCGCAATGAGTAGTCCCATTGAAGCCCACAGTGGAGTGCAGCCTAGGTTTATTGATACAGGAACTGAAAATGACAGAGTTTCAAATAGGCTGTGATATTTTTCTACAGCCACTGATGCTTCCAGGAAAGCAATTGGTTCTTTAGTAGTAATAAGGGATGAGACTCTCGGTATTGCCGAGAACCGAGAGTGGCCAATAATGGCACTCTCGGTTCTAATTCAATAAAACTGAGAATTCTCTGTGTCAACAATATCGGTTCTTTTACATTATTGTATTTTTAACATTGCCATTTCCCCCATTGAAGTCAATGGTGAATGTTAAAGATCCAATACCACTAGATACAATGCCATAGATACAATAAATGGAGATCCAATACCACTATATTGGATTCCAAGAATTTGCCCACAGTCCCATCCCTAGCAATAACTGAAACCTTTATGAGGTTTTCTTGTAATCCAAAAAGATTGTGTGATTGCTGTGTTGGTCCCAAGTGACAGAGAAGGAAGCAAAGTGGTTCAAATGATATCTTTTGCTGGACCAACTGCTGTTGGTGGAAATAAGCAAGCTTTTGGGCCACACAGGGCCCTTCCTCAGGCATGTTGCATAACCAGTCTTTGGGTAAAGCCACATGAGACAGAACTGGCCAGATCCACCACCCACCTCAGGGAGGATGAACACAGCTGCCACACTTTGGGCAGCCCCTGCGACTGTCACTAGCCCCTCCATACCATGGGTTGGGCCAAGGAGTCAGTCCAAGGGCCAAGGAGCCGGCCACATGGGGCTGGATGCCCCGACTCCTGCTGTACTACAGGATTGGGCCCGCTGATCCTGTTTTGGTCTGACTATGTTACATGCCTGAGAAAGAGCCCTGTGTGGCCCAAAAGCTTGCTTATTTCCATCAACAGCAGTTGGGCCAATAAAAGATATCTTTTGAACCACTTTGTGAGAAACTGAGGTACATAGGACCTAGGTGAGAATGAATTGCAACAAGACAGAGAGGGAAACAGATTACAATTTACCAGTGAAACTCTTACCTTGATGCTACTCGAAAGTATTTCTGGATGAAATAGCATATGATAGCAAGAGGAACCAGGGCAATGAGAAACATTGGTGTGACGTAGGAGATGACAGCAAGGGCTGATACGCAGAGTAAGGTGGAACGGCTTAGGCACTCCAACGTAGCAGGAATGTGCTACATAAAAAAATCAATCAAATAAAGAACAAAAAGTATTGGTGTAAGGTAAGTGAATTTGTATATGCCATCTTAAATCAACACTTTATCCTGTTCTATTTTCACCCCCATCACACACAAAAGCTATCTGCGATTCTGAAGATTAAAACTTACAGCTGTTTTAAAAATGGTACGTGGATGAAGTTTATGAAATTTCTGCATGGCTCCAATGGAAATATACATCACACAGAAAATAACTTCTAAAAAACATATGTTGCAAGACTATCACGAGATGGGTTAATGTGAAAAGTCCAATTCATTCAGCACAATCCTGAACTCAACAGCAAAAATCCCACTGATTTCAATGAGTAAGGACTGCACCCATTGCCTCTGGATTATCCCAGGTGCTCTCCCCTTTATTGCAGAAGCTGTGAACATAAGGCTGTTGCAGTCTTTCTATGTCATTCTGGAACAAGCATTCCAATAATCAAGACAGTGGAGTCTCCTCTTTTATTTTATTTTTTTCTACAGAAAGAAAACTTGAGACATTCCAGTATCTAGATGGCATATAGCCACGCAACAGCTTCAGCATGGATTTTAGCAATGGGATTCAATTTTTCTGATCACGGTAAGCCAGAGGTGGGGAACCTTTTTCCTCCGAGGGGCCACTCTGAAAATTAGTACAAGCTCTGTGGGCCAGACAAGGGTTTGGGAAGAAGAGGGTGCTGAAGGGGTATGCTCAGGATGAGAGAAGGGAGAGGTGTGTCCAGATCATAGATCTATGCCATGGATCCATCATTTTTGAGTGCATGCCTTCATCTCTGCTCCCTCGCATGAGCTCACTCTTTCAGGCTTGGGGGCAGAAACTAGATCCAGGGGTCAGATCTGGGAAGGGGTACATTAAAAACTAGCCATGGGTTCCATTGGAACCCTAGGCCTGAGGTTTCCCACTCCTGCTGTAAGCCATTCAACCATCAGTGAATACATTCATTTCATTTTATTTTTGTTTTTTTTACCTGGTCAATGGTGTTGCAATCAGCTGAAAATCTGTTCAAAATGCTTCCCAGTGGGGTGGTTTCAAAAAATCTAAAATAGAAATAAATGAATAAAGAGTATCAATTTAACGCTCTAGCCGTTTTTAAAACTCCCTCTCTTTTCCCTGAGGTATGTGTGGCAAATAATGCTCCCAGAACTCTATTGATGATAATGGAGAACGACTGATATCTCTTTACCCTCTGCTAAGCTGGAGCATTGCTGATAATTACTCCATTCCAAAAGCAGAAATAATAAAGACATTCGCTGTGCATCAGAAGTATGAATCACCACTCCAGGTTTCTCGTAGCTCCTTGCACAAAGCAAATAACATAATTAGACTAGCAAAATATTTCCTGTTCAGAGACAGAAAGCATCCTTCAATTAATTAAAAATACATACAAATTTAATTCCAAGATAAGCATGATACTATACATTTTTCATAGAAAGCTAATAAAGGCCATTTTTAAACGGACAGTGGTGGGTGAGGGGGATGGATGTGCGGCCATGGTGGGTGGAGGTGGTTCTGCACACGTTTCCACAGGCACACACCCATCTCCACCCACGGAGCATCGGAGCTCATTGCTCTGCGGGTGGGTGATGGGTGGAGGTGGGTGTAGTGTGGGAGCGGAAGTGCGAACCCACCTCCACCCATCCCCTGCGGCATTCACACAGGCCCCTCCACCCATCTCCATGCAGCGAAACTGAGTGGAGATGGGTGGGGGCTTCTCATGTGAAAAGAGCCATGGAATGATTAAAAGAGGTCTGTGTAAACAATTATTAAATGACATTTTATAGGACCTTAATGATATTGTAACCGACAGATCCTCTATGAACTTTTCTCATTTTTTTATAAACCCAGTTTTAAAAAAAAAGCAGGATTAGAAAGGATTATAACAACAACAACAACAACAACAACAAAAAGAGTTATAGTGCTGGTATTCACAATATCCAATGACAATGAGTTCCACAGATTAATTGTACATTTGTGAAAATGTGTATATTTAAATAAGCTTAATTGAAGAGAATACTTTCCCATAGTTATTCACCTTGCATTTAGAAAAATGGCATTGTAGGGTTGCTAAGTTTCTAACTCTTTATAGATTTCATACCTAATGCCCTCAGCTTGCAACTGTTTTTCCAACCTGCCAGATCCAAAACTCAACCAGGGCTCTGAAAACCAAGCTAACCCTTTTTTCCCCCTTGCATTAATGCCAGAAAACAAAGTTTTGCAGGCCAAACTAGACCCTCACTAATATCTCCATTACTGACAAACATTTCCCATGACTCATAAACAAGGTACTATGCTCCATAGGGATGCACATGTGCCATAGATTAGAACTTGACGATCATGCCTATTAATTAACAAGATAGAATAACGTCTGCATCACTTTAGCTCTTTGTCTCCACGGCACTTATAAGAGCAAATAAAGAAAAACATACAAATATCTGTTCAGTAAGAAGCTGCTGTTTTGATACAGGGTGAGGCCACACGAGATATTAACCCTCACTGGGCAACCTTACCCCACATTGGCCCACGATGCAGCTGCCAGATGTTCACCTACATCCACTCCAGGGTGGGCAGCAGGCTGCTTCATGACACATCTGCCATAGAAGGCCAGTCATGTCAGTGACACCATTGCATGCTACTGTTGTCCCACCTGGGCTAATGTGGGGTAACGGGCAGCCCTGCTGCAAGGCAAGGTCTGAGGATTGTGGGAGGGGAGCCCTGAGAGCCCTCCTCCAGGTCCCCCCACTCACGGAGCAATAGGCTCCAATACCTGATGCTCTGTGGGTGTGCGACCATGGGAACGGGTGCACCCCCACATCCACCCACTGCGGCTGCACCCCCACCCACCATGGTCCGTTTAAAAAGGCCTTTATTAGCTTTCTATGAAAAATGATTATCATGCTTAACTTGGAATTAAATTTGTATGTATTTTTTATTAATTGAAGGGTGCTTTGTATCTCTGAACAGGAAATATTTTGCTGGTCTAATTAGGTTACTTGCTTTGTGCAAGGAGCTAGGAGAAATCTGGAGTGGTGATTCATACTTCTGATGCACAGCTAATGTCTTTATTATTTCTGCTTTTGGAATGGAGGAATTATCAGGAATGCTCCAGCTTAGCAGAGGGTAAAAAGAGATCGCTCCCTCAATCAGCCCCTCCCCCAATCAGATGTTTAGTGGGTGGGGAGAGCATGTGCACTCCTCCACCCCCTTCCTCCATCAGTTGTCTAGTGGCAGTGGGCCTGAACCTGCAGAGCAGCAGGAGTCCAGCCCCATGTGGCTGACTCCTCAGCCGAACCCATGGTGTTGAAGGGCTGGTGACAGCTGCCAGGGAGCTACTTGTTTGCACTGCCCTCCCTGCCACCTGAAAGTGTGGCGGCTGGGTTCACCCTCCCCGGGGCGGGTGGGGGATCTGGTCAGCGCTGGGCGAAAACAGACATAAGAAGTGCCATACTGGGTCAGATCAATGGTCCATCTAGCCCAGCATCCTGTCTCTGACAGTGACCAATCACGGTGGCTTGGGAGAAAGGAAAATTGGGCACGTACCTCTGAATTTTCCTTCTGCGGGGGATCCTCCTGGCCGGCCAGTCAGGACAGTAGGGTAGATCCCGCCAACTACCACCAGGAGGCAGACAATCAACTTTTCTAGACCCTATCCCCAGGGATCTATCCTTAACTCTCCAGTCTTACCAAGCCTTATCAACCTGCTTGTCTGTTAAGCTATACTTAGTTTGTGCTACCTAAGATCCTAACGCTCTTAACTAGAGAACTGAAGAGTAACACTATTCTAACTCTCTCTCTCCCCCTTCTCAAAACCGACTAACAGGGTTGGATTAAGAATTAGGAGTCATGGCAGCCATCCCGCGATCAGACACCACAGAGTTAGACTCACTCCGGGTGGGAGAATCCCCCGCAGAAGGAAAATTCAGAGGTAAGTGCCCAATTTTCCTTTCTCCTGGGAGAGCCTCCTGGCCGTCCAGTCAGGACAGTAGGGACGTACGAAAGCAGTACCCCAGTCCAACATTACGGGAGGGTAAATGAAGGAGAGAGAGCAACCAGCAGCAACTGTGTAGTCCTCCCGGTAGTGCCTCTGCTCAGAGGACTGCCTGAAGGACTCTTCTCCCAAAGGCTGCGCCACCGAGTCCTGCAGCGGAATCCTGTAGTGTTTAGTGAAGGAATGCACTGAGGACCAGATGGCAGCTCAACATATCTCCCTGTAGGAAGCTGCATTTCTGAAAGCTTGAGAGGTCTCAGCTCCCCTAAGGGAATGTGCGAATACCCCTTTAGGGGGGATTTTTCCTTCTGCCCTATAGACCTCTGAGATACAAAGGGTCATCCATTTGGCGATTATTGCCTTAGATGCTTTCATTCCCTTCCTTTGACGGTTGTACGAGAGGAAAAGGGTCAAAGTTTTCCTGAATGATTTAGTTCTGTCTAGATAGAGTTTCAGAGCTCTCCTAACGTCTAGGGTGTGCCAGGTCCGTTCTAACGGATGCTCTGGATTGGGGCAGAATGACGGGAGACTCACTTCCTGTTCCCTATGGAAATGGGAACCTACCTTAGGGCTAGAAGCCAGGTCCAATCTGAGGACAACCGAGGACTCCTTGAAGGAGCAGAGAGCTGGGTCCATGGACAGAGCTCCCAACTCTGATACTCTTCTGGCAGAAGTAATCCCTATGAGGAATGCTACTTTGATTGATAAATAGTAGAGAGAAACCTCCTTCAAAGGTTCAAAGGGGGTCCTGGTAAGAGCTCCAAGGATGAGGTTCAAGCTCCAAGAGGGAAAGCGATGGATTACCGGGGGAGAAATAATTCTGGCTGCCCCAAGAAAATGTCTTATATGGGGGTGACTGGATACCCTGCGACCCTTTACTGTGCATAGCACGCTATTAAGTAAGGGTGGGACACCAGGGCAATTACCGGGTACCGGATTTACCAGATACTGGTTTTCAAAAAACCGGATTCCCGGATTAAACCCGGTATACTGGTACCGGATTTATTCCATTGATTTCAATGGGGCACTGTCCCCATTGAAATCAATGGAATAAAAAAATTCCTCCCCCCTCCCCCCCCCCAGGCTGTGCAGGTGGAAGGGGGGACACTCCCCACCCACCCTGCCCAGCCTGGATTTAAACAAAAAAATTCCCCTAAGTGTCCCCTACTGCGGCTCCGGGCCGCCGCCGGCAACCCAGAGCCAGCGCACCAGCACTGCAGCGGCTGTCCCAGCAGCAGCTGGTAAGTATAAGTACATGTACTGTATGATCCCTGGGGTGGGGGTGCGGTTTAACACCCCCCCACCCCACCCATCATCCTACTTCCAAGTTTCCACCGGGATCGCCTACCTTCCTTGAGCTCCGGGTGGCGGTGGCGGCAGTCTGGCGGCCTCAGCGCCAGCTGTGGCTGCCGGCTTCAGACGCTAGTAGGCCTTCTGGGGAAACCCGGAAGTTCCCCGGAAGGCCTAC
>QEPC01010558.1:253668-266611 GCA_003113815.1 Sphenodon punctatus | reverse complement strand
GGGGTCCCCCCTTCCACCCACGCAGCCTGGACTCGGGGAGGGAAACGCGGGTTTTTTGTGTTTTTTTTTTACATTGCAGCCATTCATTTGAATGGCCGCAATGTAAAAAAAATAAAATCCGGTACCGGGAATCCAGTAAACGGGCTGGATTACCGGGTTGCATCTGATAATGACGGTACGCCCAGTACCGGCATTATCAGATACCGGAAGATCCGGTAGTCCCACCCTTACTATTAAGTGCTGCTACTTGCCTCTGTAGGGTGTTGGGCTTTAGACCCTTATCCAAACACTCCTGTAGAAATTCTAGGATACTCCTAACCATTGCCCTGTCTGGCCTAACTGCCCTACTCTCACACCTAGCAAATGTAGCCCAGGTGCTCTGATAAATTTGTTTGGTTGCCGGGTGTCTAGATTGTAGCATGGTTTCAAGCACTTGACGAAAATGCCTAATTTCTCAAGGCCCTCATCTCAACTTCCAGGCTGTCAGTCTGAGCGATGTTGGATTGCTGTATTGGATTGGACCCTGGGTCAATAGGTCTGGAAGGTCCGGCAGCCTGAGTGGAGGTTCTGAGCTGAGGTCTAGTAGGTCCGCAAACCATGGTCTCCATGGCCCGAAGGGAGCCACCGGAATGACCTCTGCGCCCTCGTTCTTTATTTTCATTACGGTTCTCTGTATGAGTGGAAACGGAGGGGAAGGCATATAGACAGCCCTGTGGCCATTTGATGTTCAGAGCATCGAAGGCTATTGCTCTGCTGTCCGGGTGACGAGAGACGAAGATTCTCACCTTCGCACTGACTGGGGATGCAAACAGGTCTACTGTGGGGGTGCCGAACCGACTGGTTATTGTTTGGATTGCCCTCGGGTGTAGAGACCATTCCCCTTGATCCAGATACACCCTGCTGAGCCAGTCGGCTTGGGTGTTCATTTGTCCTTTGATATGCAGTGCCTGGATGGATCGTAAGTTCCTCTTCACCCATCTGATGAGAGTGGAAGCCATCTGGTGGAGCACTTAGGACCTTGACCCATCTTGGTGGTTCAGATAGGCCTTTGCTACCATGTTGTCTGTATATACGAGGACATCTTTTCCTCACAGGGTCAGGGCCAGGCTCCGCAGTGCCATGTAGATTGCCCTCAGTTCTAGCCAATTGATATGATGTTCCTTTTCCCAAGGAAGCCATTTCCCTTGTGTCGTCATGTTTTGTGCATGTGCTCCCCAGCCGTGGAGATTCGCGTCTGTTGTTAGGGTTGTCATTTTCGGATCCTCCAGGGGCATTAGGGGGGAGAACCGGAGTGGTTGCAACCACCATGTGAAAGATTTCTTCAGTCCGGTTGGTATCTGGATCCACAGATTTTCCCCTTGAGTTAGAGTGTCTTGCCAAGGGCGAAGGAAACGTTGGAGAGGCCTGACATGGAATCTGGCCCAATGTATAATCCCTAAGCAGGAGGTCATGGCTACCAGAAGACTCGCCAGGGTCTTGAGTCTGATTCTGCGAGCTTTTGTGATCTGTTGGATCAGGCTGGTGAGCTTCAGTTGTCTCTGTTGCGAGAAGAAGAGCCTGCAGATTCTGGTGTCCAATACCACTCCTAGGTGCTCCAAAGTTTGAGAGGGAGAGAGATGGCTCTTCTTGAGGTTGACCACGAATCCGTGATCTTGTAAGTATGTGATAGTCTTGTATACATCTCTCTGAGCTTGCTTGTAGGTTGGGGATCGTATTAAGATGTCGTCGAGGTAGGGGTGCAGTTTGATCCCCTCTGTTCTTAGGTTTGCTATGAGCATTACTAGGACTTTGGTGAACGTTCTCAGTGAGGTCGCCAGACCGAACGGGAGTGCTGTATAATGCCAATGTTGCCTGGCATAACTGAACCTGAGTCATTGTCTGTGGGATGGCAAAACAGGTACATGCAGATAAGCCTCCTTCAGGTCGAGCGATGTCAGCCACTCTCCCTTCGTGACTGCTATGCGGATGGACTGCAAGGTTTCCATTTTGAATTTTTGAACCTTGACGACCTGGTTCAAGATCTTCAGGTCCAACACTGCTCTCCATTCGTTTGACTTTTTGGGGACTAGAAATAGAATGGAATAGAACCCCTGGCCTTTTTTGTGGTGGGGAACTGTTTCGATGGCTCCGATGGAAAGGAGTCTAGTAATTTCCGTCTGCATCGCCGTCTGTTTGTCGTGGTTGCTGGAGACTGGCGAGGCACAGAAGAACTGTCGGGGGGAGCGTGAGAACTCTATTGTGTATTCCCGTTGTATGGTGCAAATGACCCAAGCATCTGTGGTGGATTTCCTCCACTGGTTCACGAATAGTTGAAGCCTGCCCCCCAGTCTCTCCTGTCCAACCCCACTGTCCGGAGCCAGTCATGCTTCCATCTTGGGGCGGCCTGGGTGCTGACGCTGCTTATTTCTGCTGTCGTGGCCTTTTTGCTTTTGCCACCGGGTTCTGTATATCTGTTGGTTTCTCCTGTGTGGAAAGAATGGACGTCTGGAACCCCCAGGAACTGAGAAGGATGCATTGTAGGGGCAAAAGGAACGCTTTTGGACCCCCACACTCTGCAGAGTCTGTTTCTTGGATGTGTTGTCTCCCTTCCATGATCTCAACCATAGTCGTCGTCGTGCCGCTACATTGGATGCGGCCACCCTGGACGCCCAGCGGAGCATGTCTAGAGGAATTAGCTACGAAGGCGTAAGCGAGCTGGATTCTGGTCGAGAGAACCCTAGTCATTCTTGTGGAGATCCGTGGATCCTGGGCTCTTTTGATCCACATCATTAAGGTCCTTGAGAAATAAGAAGTTAGTGTGGCCATCTTTATAATGGAGGATATTTCCTCAAAGTTCTTTCTCAGGTTGCATTCAATCCCCTTGTCTGTTGGATCTCGGGGGTAACACTCCCCCTCGGTGGGGAAAACCGAGTTTCTGGCCAGAGAGGCTGCCGCTGCGTCTACTTTGGGAATGGCGAGCAGGGCATTCTTGCTTTTAGATAGGGAATAAAGTGATAGTTGGGCTTTAGACATTCTGGAAGCCTTATTGGGTCCCTGCCACTCTCCCTTAATAATGCGCTTGTAAGCCTTATCCAAGACCATCCCCTTATCTCTATCTCTCGCTCGAGGGAGGTACTCCCTCCCCTCCTCCTCTTTGGAAGAGTCTGACGAGGCTTCCTTGTCCTTCTTTTGTTTGAGGTGGAGGGCCTTGGTGACCAGGTCATATATCTGGTCCCTATATTTGTTGGGGAAGTACCTGTCTGGATCTGATGAGGCATTTAACCCTGGCTCCTCCTCTCCTGACCGGTCCCCGCTGTCTGAGGTCTGATCATATACCTCCCCCTCTTCTTCGCTGGGCTCCTTGTGAAGTGGCCTGTGCTTTCTCTTCCTCCTCCTCTCCCCTGCTCTTTTTTCCTCTGAGGACTGGACTGACAGGATCTCCTCTGGGGGTTCTGATTCTGAGGAGGTTGCTGACTCAAGGGGTCGAGCGGATTTGCTGGGCTTCTTGGTCCTCGGGTGTTTTCCCTTTCCTGCCCCCTTAGAGCGGCCTTTAAAAGACGTTCTGCCTATTCCCGGGAGGGGGACCTTTTCCTCTTTAGTTCTGAGAGGATTTCCTTCAACACCTCCATGTGTGGGTCTTGAGCCGGAGGAGGGGAGCGGGGGGGGAGGGGCTGTGGCAGGCTGCTCCTCTGTCTCAGCCTGCTCCACCGCGGCTCTGTGCCTGGCTCTTCCCCCCCCTTTTTCTTCCCGCCTTTATGCCGCGAGGACCGGCTGGGGGAGGGGTGGGTGGGGCCTTAGGCCGCTGGGGCTCCGGGCGGGGGGGGGTCTGGTCTTCCTGGGCACCTAGCCAGTGTGTAGGCCATGAGCGGGGGGCGACCTTGGGGAAGTGGGGGCTGTGCTGCTCCGCATCAGAGCTATCTGTGCCGGGTGCCACCGCGACTAGTGCTCGATGAAGGCGGGAAAGGACCTTCTGCCGGTGGGTGGGGGTGGGGGGAGTCTGGAGGGGCTGTTCTTGGGATCGGGTTCTACTTGCCGCTTTTCCTTGCGCCGATCCGCCCTCTGCTGCAGCAATCTTTGCTGAGCTTGGATTGCCACGCCCCAGCGGGGAATGGGGTTATCCCCGAAGCACGCCTCCCTTTGCACTGCTGTTCCCACTCCTCGGGAGCTCCTGCGCCAACAGGGAAGGGGGCACCCGGATCTGCTCAAAAATCCCTTCAGAGAAGGGAGGTGCACTGGGAAAGGAATTTCTCCTCCCCTGCCACCCGAAGCTCCTAATTCCTTGATTTATTTTACTTTTTCTTTTCTTCAGAACTGTCTCCCTTGGGAGACAGTCAGCCTGCTTCCTAGCAGTACCGAAGCAGACAGATGACTGGAGAGTTAAGGATAGATCCCTGGGGATAGGGTCTAGAAAAGTTGATTGTCTGCCTCCTAGTGGTAGTTGGTGGGATCTACCTTACTGTCCTGACTGGACGGCCAGGAGGATCCCCCAGAAGCACCCAACAGGTCACAATGGGGGATCCATTCCCTGTTGTTTTCCCCAGCTCCCGTCATGTTCCTTGACCCTGTCTGGCTAATAGCTGCTAATGGACCTATCTTCCAGAAACTTGCCCAAACCTCCTTTAAACTCAGCTATAGTACTGGCCCTTACCACAGCCTCTGGCAGTAGATTCCACAACCCAATTATACACTGGGTGAAAAAATATTTTATTTGTTTTAAACTTGTCACCCATGAGTTTCATGGAGTGTCCCCTAGTTCTAGTACTAGCTGAGAGGGGAAATAACTGCTCCTTGTTTATTAGTTCCACACCACTCATGATTTTATAGACCTCAATCATATCTCCTCTCAGTCGTCTCTTCTCTAAGCTGAAGAGCCCCCAACCTACCAAGCCTCTCCTCATACGGGAGCCCTTCCATGCCCTTGATCATTTTTGTTGCCCTTTTCTGTACCTTTTCTAGTTCAGCTATGTCTTTTTTGAGATGGGGGGACCAGAACTGCACACAATATTTGAGGTGCGGTCACACCATTGATTTGTATAGAGGCATTATGACATAATCAGTTTTATTCTCTATCCCCTTCCGGATAATTCCTAACATTCTGTTTGCTTTTTTGACTGTGGATTTCATTGTATTGTCCACAACCACCCCCAGATCCTTTTCCTGAGTGGTAACTCCTAGCTTAGTACCCAGCATTGTGTACACATAGCTTGGATTATTTTTCCCTACGTGCATCACTTTGCATTTGTCCACATTAAATCTCATTTGCCATTTAGATGCCCAGGCACTCAGTGTCGTAAGATCCTGTTGCAGTTCCTCACAGTCTGCTTGTCTTCCCCACAGTAACTCCACTTGAACACTGTTTTAACATTTCTTATGCATGTTGCAGGGCTGTACTGGCACCCTATGCAGTCCTGCAACATCCATAAGAAATGTTAAAGCGGTGTTAAAGTGGAGCTAAGGTAGATGTCTGTTTTCTCCCATTGTCTTGTGTGGCATTACCCATGGTCACCTCAGAATTACAATAGTTTAGCACATGCCACCCTGCTCCCTTGTAATAGATTCAATAGAATATACCTCATTGGTGCCAAAATAATTTTATTCAGCAGACAACAATGTAGTTTTTTGGCTACTTTTAAGCCAGTCCACTCCACTGCTATTGATGTGACAAGACATAATATGATCCCAAGGCAGCAGAGAATGCTGAACACATTTGAATAGTGAGAATGACTAAAAATGGGTTCCTAGGGAGGAAAGAGAAGCAAAATTATTATTAATGTTTCATATTTTAACCTGGGGATGAAGTCCTTCCTCCCCCCAGTCCTCTGCACACTTAAGTGGTAGCAGTACAAATTCTTCACCCCACCTTACTTTGCCAATGTTTTCAGGATATATCTACATTAAAACCACAACTATTTCTTCACCTTGAGGTAACTAACTTGAGTTTAGCTATCATGAAGTAAAAATGTAGTGAAGATAAGGCACAGATAGTTCTTACCTAAAGGTAGCAAGTTTGAGTGTGTGTGTGTTTGTGTGTGTGGGAAGAATAGATCTAAAACAGGTGACCAAAAAGCTTGTCTTCCCTGTAACGTTACCTCAAGGAAGCTACCTTATGTCAGTTTCCTAAAAATAAGGGCATTTCCCCCCCCTCAAAACAAACCAACCCTCAGGCTTTCAGATGATCACACTAAAACATTCTTAACAAACACAATGGTCTGACTCATTGTCATAAAAACATTTTATTCCATTTAGACGATCTTTACTAAAACGTTCTAAAATGTTCCATGTATTGTGTGTGTAAACGTCTAAAATGTTTTAGCATTATGTTAGCATTATGTTCAAAACGTTCTGTTCTTAAAACGATTGCTCTGCAACATTTCCAAATTGAAATGTCTAAGTAAAACCTGGAGAAAGGTGTTTTAAAAAAAACAACTAAAACCAGGAAGTGTTATAAAATGAAACATTTTAACTGTTTATAAGATCACATTCAAAATGTCATAAAACAAACTAAAAGGTTTTTAATGTATCATCTAAAAACACACCCAGTCACCTTAAGCCATAATTAAATATCGGTCAGAAAATAGGTGTTTGTATTGGGCCAGAGATTCAAAATGATAGGTCACTACATTTCATAATTATAGTTGGACAAACCTGTAAAGACTCTGATATGACTGCGCTTTAAATGGAAGAAGAGTAGAGACAAGAGTATTTTAAAATAAATTATTTCAGAACCAACAGCTTCAAAACTAACTATAGGCATCAAATCAGTCATTTGTCTATTGGCAATTCTTTGGACTGAAAAAGTTTAAAATCACATTTTGTCGACTATGTCCAGGCATGACTGCTTGCTTATAAATGCTCATCTCTTCAAATAATACAATTTGAGTTTTAATGAAATAGCATCAGATTCACAGGAATGGCTAAATAGTCTCTCCTTCAAAAAATTAGCTAATTATGATGGCGTTCAAAGCCAATCTTGATCTTTTGGCAAGATAAAAATCCCATGACAAGATGACATTGATGTTGACATAGGCACTCTTTTTAGGGTCAGATTTTCAAAGGTATACAGTATCTGGCAGATCTTACTGAAAACAAAATCTTGCCGTACAATCCCAATTGTTGACTGTGGAATTTGGATTGGTCCTTGAACGGCAAGTTGGTGGTCTTCCATCATTTATTGCCAAAGGTAGTTGGATGGATTTGTAGATGACTGCGCCTAAAACTCACTATCAAAGTAAAGCAGTTTAAACTAAATTCTCTCTTGAAAAATCTTTGCTTCTGTTCATTATGAAATGCAGCCGTAAAGCCTTACAAACAGCTATTGTAATCTCTATTAAGATTATTTTAAGTGACATGGATCTAGTTTACCAACAATGGTTAAAGTATGATATCCCTGAAAGTATTCTGTAAGTAAAATATAGCTTATAACATATAATTGTTCAAGTAGAGGCTAGTGTTGAGACACATTTCCTTGTCAAGCTGAAGAAGTGGCTTAGAAATTCTGTACCTGGCATGATGAGCAATTTTTATCAGTTTTGTTAGAAATAATGGCATCATATGTCCATTTAGCTAACCAGTAGTCAATAGCCACCATAACTGAATGTTTCAGGAGCTGTGAAAGGACCAGTAAAGGCAAAAGCAGGAACCCAGCTGAGCTGAGATACTTTCCACATGCTCGCCAAGGCATCTTTGCTCTTTGATGTAGCACAGAAGATAGGTTGTCTTCATCATCACTCTCTGCTATCTCTTCTGCAATCAGCAAAATAAAAATATTATTGTATTGTAAAGATCACATTGGCATCCATTCTATTAAATTTTCACCTTCTATCTGAACCAGAAGTTGATGGCAGCAAAGTAACAGGGCAGTGTAAATTATTATATATTCTGCACAGTCTTCATAAATGCATTGGTTTGTTGGAATTGTATGTATTACTGATATAATACATAATGCAAAGCACTGTAAGACCTACTTATTTTGCCAGGCTTATAGCGGGTGGGAGTGGTTTTAATAGAAATTTTATGTGATTAATTTTTATTGGTTTTTATATTTTTGTACGTTTGTAAACTGCCCTGAGCCTGCGGAAAAAGGCGGGATATAAATCCAAATAAATAAAAATATGTGCTTACTCAGCAAAACCCTTTAGTGAGTTTATGACTGGGCTCAGATATTTTGCTGAATTCTAGAAACATATATGACAAATAGAAGTCCCTGTCTCAAAGGGTTTACAGTCAAAGGGCACAATCCAGCTCCCATTGAAGTCAATGGAGTTTAGCCATTGACTTCACTAATAGCTGGATTGCACCCTAAAGGAGCAAGTATAATACAGTTCAGAACACACACAGCTTGCAGGGTATTTGCTATAGCAAACATTCTTCATAGAACGCAAGGGCATTATGGGCAATTAGCAAATAGTAACCGGGTATATGTTCCAAGCAAAAAGGATGTCATCAGAAGGTGTAAAATACTAGATCAAAGAAATAGTAGAATGGAATTGTCTGGACAGACTCTTAAGCAGTACATGCACTCATAGACCGTTTTTATATGAGCAGGAATTCTCCTGCAGTTTAAACATGCGACACTGGGAAACCCACATGGGGGCGGGAGGGGGGGGGGACTTTACACGCTCCTCTGAATTGAAAGTTGCCTGGGCGCCATTTGGTGCCATGCGACTCCCGAGTGTTTTGAGACACAGCGTGATAAGACGTTGAAATCAAGGTCTTATCTACGCCACATCTCAAAACACCCAAGAGTCATGCGGTGCTGCTGTTTCTAATGGTGCCCAGGCGACTTCCGGTTCACGACAAAGGGTCTAAAGCCCCCCTGAGGGGGTTTCCCAGTGTTGCATGTTTAAAATGCAGGAGAAACCACACTCGTATAAAAATGGTCATAGGGTGCAGCCAAATAAACTGGGATGGGCCCGATCCCCTGCACGACCTGGGAGAGTTGGACACATGGTCCGTTCCCCTGTGGTCATCAGCAGCCACTCCACACCTTGGAGTGGGCTGAGGAGCTGGATGCCTGGACTCCTGCTGTGCTGCAGGACTGGGTCTGCTAAGCAGCTGGGGAAGCGGGGGGGAGTGGAGAAGCAGGTACATGTTCCTCTCCCTCGCTGAACAGCTGATTAGGGGAGGGGGGCTGGTAGGAGTGTGCACGCTCCTCCTGGCCCCTCCTCCCACCTAACAGTTGTTGGGCTGGTCAGTAGGGAAGAGGGGGGCTGAGATTGGGCCCAGAGAAGTGTACTTCTCCCGCCTGCTGATTGTGGGGAAGGAGGCCTAGGAGGGGAGCCTAGGAGGAGCTGATCAAGGGCAGAGGGGCCTGGGAGGAGTGTGCACGCTCCTCTGAGTCCCACCTCCTCCCAATCAGCTGTTGGGCAGGTGAGAGTGTGCACACTCCTCCCAGGGCCCTTCTCCCCCCCAATCCATTTGCCCAACAGCTGATTGGGGGGAGGAGGAGTCCAGAGAGGCACGCATGCTCCTCCCAGGCCCCATCTCCCCAATTAGCTGTTGGGCGGGTGAGAGAAGTGTGCTCCTCTGGGCCTGATCCACAGTGCATGCCTTGTGGCAGGGCTGCATGGCCCAGCCACACAGGAGGCGGGTTCTTTAACCTGCTTTGTGCAGTGTTATCCCACTTTGGGCAATACTAACACATGATGTGTTCCCAGCCGAGGATGCACTGTGTGTTAGCTGAAAACATCTGCTGGCCTCAGGCCATATAAGCCACTGCATCACATGTTAACATTGCCCTAAGTGGGATAGCATGCCCCTAAGTGGGATGACATCTTGTGTGGTTGCACCCATAGGAGATAGTAAGAGCAGAAATGTAGGCAAGGGTAGGAATTAGTGGTGGATGAGATGGCCTGGGCAATCTGTAGATGCTCATACACCACTGAGAGGCAGGGAAGAAGTTGCAGCAAAGTGAGGATTTAAGGGGTTGGGAAGAAGAAGCAAAGAGAGAAAAAGGAGAAGCAGAGAAGTTATATCTCTGTCTACAATTGGCCTGACATATCCCTGACTGAGTCAGAAAAGGCTGTGGAGCTACTCTATGATGATGCAGCAGCAAGTCTGCAGTCTTGGGTATAAAGGGTAGCTGGTCCTTTCATTAGGGATGGGTGAACACGGTTCAGAAGTTCGAACCAAACTCGGTCTGTTCGGTCGACTGAACCGAACCGAATTTGAATTTAAAACCGAACCAAACCGAATTTTTGAACTCCGTTCTGTTCGCCCATCCCTAGTGGCAACACACACCAAAAAACCCTGGTTTTGAATGGCTGAACTTGGTTTGGAATTCGAGCGAACTTGGTCTGTTCGGTCAACCGAACCGAACTTCTGAACCGAACTCGAAATTTAAACCGAACTGAACCAAACCGAATTTCCGAACTTGAATTTCAAACCGAACTGAATTTCTGAACTCCGTTCTGTTCGCCCATCCCTACCTTTCATGTGGCAGCATCTATGTGGGTGGTCTGTATCACAGTGTATTACCTCCATATCTTCAATAGAAGCTAGCTTAATCAACAGCTATTAGTATAGATGCTTAGGGGATGCAACTTCATGCTCAGGGTGTCCCTAAACTGCTCACTGCTGGAAACTAGGCAGACATGTCACTCTTCCCCTTCTTGTACTTTTCCCCTGAAGCATTCAGTACTGACCACTGTCAGATACTGGACTAGATGGACCACTGGTCTGACCTGGCATGAAATTTCTTATGTGCTTAGAACATCAGGAGAAAAACAAAAACTAAGGAACCTGACAGAAGGAAATAGTAAAGTTATCCTGGGAGTACACTGAAGGTAAGACCATTTATACTGGCTCTTTTCACACAGACACTCTTGATAAAATGGGTGTTACATTTTATTATACATATTGCAGGGCACCCATAGAGCACACCTGCAGCCTTGCAACATGTATAATAAACTGTAATTTTATCAGTGTTAGAGTGTCTGTGTGAAAAGGGTCGTAGTGTGATCAATATATCCCAGAAAGGAACTGCATCTAAAAAGATTCCTGATTGGGAAGAGGAAGCCAAAGGCCTGGCTTCCCAAACAGCAAAGGCTATGGGGACATTGTCAGAGGGGGATGCTGCACAGAACTAAGGGAATGGAAATTTCAACATGATGTGAAAAGGAGATAAAGGCGTTAAGGGCACCAGAATTTTCAAACTCAGGAGTCATACTCCAGCACTTTATTGAATGGTATTGCAGTGTTAGGGCTAAAATATCTCATTGAGGTTACACCATTGCAACCCCATTCTGTATAGTAAGTTTGCAAGGAAAATTTAACTCATACTAATCAATATACCTCCAATTCATGTTTCCTTGACATTTAAATTATGATTTTTCCAAAGTCTTCATTGTCAGCTTAACTCAGCTACCACTTAAATCAATGGGAAAATGTCTGCTCCTGTTGCAGGGAATGGTAAAACTTTCATTGATTTCCAAGGAAGCAGAGTTAGGCCAAGGCGGAGCACTTTTAAAAGCCACCCTTAAAAGTTTATTTATTTATTTCCCTAATCTTCTACACCGCACCCTCCTGCTCACAGAGCAGCTCGAGGTGGCTCACAACACACATAAACAACAATAATAACAATAAAACACAATAATATAATTCATCTCATATACAATGTAAAATTCATTAAAATACTAAAAATATACTAAAAGGGCAAAAAAAAATCCCTCCCCTAACCCACCTATCTCCCTCTTCTAAAGCCCGGCGGAACTGTCAGGTCTTACACTGTCTTTGGAAAGAGGGGAGGTCTGGGGCCAGGCAGGTCTCCGTTGGGAGGGAATTCTAAAGCCTAGGAGCGGCCATCAAAAACACCCTCCCCAACGCTGCCACCCGGGAAACCTGTGGGACTTCAAGTTGGGCATCCCCAGCCGACCGCAGGGGCCGCAATACGACCTGGGGCCTGAGGCAGTCCTGCAGGTAAGCAGGGCCCAGGCCATTTAGGGCTTTATAGGTCATTACCAACACTTTGAATTGGGCCTGGAAGATAATAGGCAGCCAGTGAAGAGAACAGAGCACTGGTGTAATGTGCTAGTGGTGACCCGTTCCCGTTAAGAGATGGGCCGCCGCATTCTGCACGAGTTGCAACCTCCGGACCGTCCCCAAGGACAGTCCCACGTAGAGTGCATTACAGGTCTAGTCTAGAGGTAATAAAGGCATGGATGATGGTGGCCAGTTCAGAGTCCGAAACATATGGCTGCTGCTGTCGTACAAGATGTAACTGGCGAAATGCTCCCCTCGCCACAGCCTCCACCTGGAGATCCAGGCGGAGCTGTGAATCAAGGAGCACCCTCAGACTACGGACCTGTGTGGCCAAAGGGGGGCAAACCCCGTCAATGACGGGAGTCACCACCCCCCAGCCCTACCCACCAACATCACCTCCATCTTGTCGGGATTCAACTTTAGATGGCTCGCCCTCATCCAGTCCCCCACAGCTGCCAGGCACTGGGTGAGCACCGAGACTGCCGGGTCTGGGTCTGTGGAAAAAGAGAGGTAAAGTTGTGTGTCATCGGCATACTGATGACAGCGCATGCCAAACCCTCTCATGACCTCGCCCAAAGGCTGCATGTACACGTTGAACAGGAGGGTGGACAAAATAGAACACTGCGGGACTCCACACGTGAGGTCCCGGGGAGATGAAGTACATTCCCCGAGAACCACACATTGAGTTCTCCCGGCCAGGAATGAGCGGAAACATTCAAGAACACTTCCACCCACCCCGGCCCGGTCCCACAGCTGAGCCACCAACATCTCGTGGTCAACGGTATCAAATGCAGCCCTACAGATCTAATAGAATTAAAATAGACAATCTGCCCTGATCTAATTCATGGCACAGGTCATCAACCAAAGCCACAAGCACAGTCTCCGTGCCAAACCCAGGACGAAAACCAGACTGCAAAGGATCAAGAAAACTGACCCAATCCAGATGCCCCTGAAGCTGCTGAGCCACCACCCATTCTATAACCTT
>QEPC01010558.1:213895-240092 GCA_003113815.1 Sphenodon punctatus | reverse complement strand
CTGTGGAGCTCTGGGAGCTCTCCTCCACCCCGCTGTCCGTTTCCCCACAAGTTTCCTGGGAGGCCTCGGTGTCCTGAGGGGCAGACAGTGTTGGGAGGGAGGGCGGTCCCGGAGCTGGAGGGGCCCCCCATGGCAGCTGTTCCCTCTGGAGGCCTGAAGGGACCGGTAGGCGGATGCGCGGGCCCTGCGGGCGTGTCGGTGCCTGGGGCGGTGGTGGTGCCGGGCGGCCCGGCATTGGGGCCGGGGCAGACAGGGTGCCCAGCAGGGCGGTGGCCATCACGTGGGCACTCATGGTCCCCGCATGCAGCAGCAGCAGCGAGGTGCCTATGTTGTGGAACCGGTCCATCTTGGCAGAGTGCTCCTTCACCATCCGGTCGATGGCCTGCTCCAGCCTCCCGAATGCCTCCACCTGCCTGCTGTGCTCCCGGTGCTCCCGCCTCCGTTCGAGGTGCACCTCTGTCTGCAGCCTCTGGTCCCTGGCCTCCGCTTGCTGCACGGCCCTTTCCGTGGCTGCCTCCATGCGGTTGATGGCCGCGATCATCCGCCGCCCTGCTGGTGGCGGTGCGGACTATGTCCTCTGCCTGCTCCTCCCTCCGGTGCCGTACCCGTGCCTGGTGCTTCCTCATCCGCTGTGCCGGGGGCATGGGGCCAGCTGGGTGGGCCCGGTGGGTCGCCCTGTTGGGGTGCACGGTAGGGGTCAGTTAGGCGCCCCTGCCACCCGCCTCCCATCCTGTGCTGCCGCAGAGGGTTCTTGTGCCCCCCCCTTGGGTTGCCAGCCGTTGCCCCCCCCAGGCTCCCCTCCGCCCCCTTGCCGTGTAGCCTCACCTGGGACCTCCGACTGCTCCTGGGGCTGCTCAATGCCATCCCCCTTGCCTGCCTGTCCTGGGTGCCAGGGCATGCCGCAACCTGTGAGGACATGGGTAGGGGTGGGTGACTATAGGTGGGTCATGGCCCCCAGGCCCCCTGTTCATGGACTGGAGTGTCTGGGGTTGCTGGGGGCAGACCGGTGGCCTGTGGCCCTCCCCTTTGGCCCGTCGCCTCCGGTCCGTCTCCTCTCCCACCCGCTTGCTTGCTTACCCTCGATGTTGGTCTCAGAGCCCTGGGAGGCCAGCCTCTCAATGTTACTGGGGTTCCCCTGCGTCCACTGGCTGAGGGAGACCGGTGTGCCGGCCTCCGATCCTCCCGGGTCGGACATTGGGTAAGGGCTCTCGGGGCTGGTGCACAAGGGGGGCCTGCTGCTCCCCGAGGTCCCAGGGTGTTCCTCCTGGGGGGTGAGGCCCCCATATCCGGTGCATTCTAGCGGGGCGGCAAGGGGAGGGGGTACCTCGGCCCCGTTCCCTGCCCTGGACCACTGCGCTCCCCACGAGGCGCGGAGCGACTATTGATCCCTTCCTGTGGAGGATGCAGTCCAGGACGTCATAGTAGGGGGCGGTTCGGACTTCGTGGCCGGACCGCCGGTTGTTGTCCTTGATGGCCTTGTACCCCCTCTTGAGCTCCTTCACCTTTGAGCGGCACTGGCCCACAGTCCTTTGGTGCTCCGCCGCCTCCTGGTACACGTGCTTGTTCCTCTGGTTCACCGCTAACTCCAGCTGGTGCTCCAGGAACCCCTAGATCCTGATGAGGTCCTGGGTTTTCCTGTGTCCCCATTGCCCCCCTCGGTGGTACGGTCATCTCCAGCGAGGGCCCTCCTGGTCCTCCTCCTCCACATGCCCTCCGCCCATCTTCTCCGGGGGCTCCGGCTTCTGGGCCTGTTTCTGTGTCTGTGGGTCGTAAAAGGGGGGGCAGGCGGTTGGTTGCCTAGGTGCCTCAACCCTGCAGCCGTCGTCTTTTCTCCCCTCCCGCTGGCCCACCCACCCCCTGGGTGCCCCTGTCCCCCCCCTCACTCCCCTTACCCTTTTCTGGGGTGGCTCGTCCTCCGGGCTGGTTGTCGGCTCTGGGGCGGCCTGGTCCGGCTGCTGTTGCTCTCCCTTCACTGCCTCCATCTTCAGCACGACCGCCTCCTCTGCCTGCGCCGCCTCCTCCCGTCCTCGCTCGCCCTCCGCTCCCTTCTGCCTCGCTCCATCCCGCCACATTCCTCCACTGCTGTGTGTCCTTTAAATCTCCCTCCCTGGTCTGTGTTGCTGCTCGCTGCCTGGTAGCGACGCTGCGTGCTTTGTCCGCGGCTGGGAATCGTTTTGATTGCTTCCAGCTGGTGATTGCCGTTCAGTCGCTCGGCTTTGCTGTTTCCCGGTGGGGATTGCTTTGACCACCCTTTTGGAGATGGTCCGGACTGGACCTCCGAAAGGGTGGTTAGCTTTGTCCGCTGCTGGGGATTGTCTGTGGTGAACATCTGGCGACCCCCGATCAGATGTTTGGGGCCCTTTGGCCCCACCGTGGGGTTGTGTGTGGTTCACGGTGGTTGACTGTGATCTCGTAACGTCTGAAAATACCCTGTGATCTCGTCACATCTGAAATTACTCTGTGATAGGACAATTGCTGTCCAAGTCCCTGAGCGAATGTGCTACTATATTCTTGACAAATCAAAAGTAGGAAGGAAGCCCAGTTAGGAGGCAATTGCTGTGATCAATCCTCATGGTTGCAAGGCAATCACAAGATGTGTAAGAGGGCAACCTGGGAAAACTAATGAAATGAAAAACCCTTCTTACCACATTTTGAGTGTTCGAAGCTGTGCAAGTCATTAGATCAAACAGTGACTTCAATTTTGCCTATTGCTACTCGGCATAAAATAAACATCTTTAAAAATCGCAGCTAGCATGATTGAAGAGTAGCGAGTGTCCATTTTCTGTTCCTTTTGTCTTCTTTTGTCTCTATCTTTTCACCAAGGCTTTCTCTTGTAGTAATAACTCCATCGTTATTTTATCAAAGACAGAAATAATCAGTAATTGCTCAGATGAAATTGCTCAAAGGGTGTTAATAGTACTGGACAAAATTTCACAAATCCCTAATTTCAGAGACTTCATTTTTTTTAAGATGTCTCAAAGGGACTTGATTTTCAGAAAGTTCTGAGTGCCCTCCCTCTGAAAACTGGTTTCCTTTCATGTGTTTCAAGCTGGATGCTCAGGTAACCACAGGGCTGATCATAGGTATTTTTCAGACAAAATTTATTTGCTTCTTACCCCTTCTCCTGCCCCCCTTAGCTGATATATGAGAAGCAGGAGTCACTGGGCATATTGAAAGAAGCTCTACAGTGTTGCTGCAGCAGCCTTTCCAGTGGTGCTCGGAGAATCATGTGGATACCTTGGTTCTTCCCCTGGTCTTGTCTAATAGGTGTAACAGACCTGGGCCCCTAAAACCCTTAACTACATTAGAAAAACTTACGCAGTACTCCTGCTTCTTATGTTTATTGTAGAAACCCAGTCTGATCCCCGATTATTTCACAGGGCAGAAGTTAGCAAGCCACCTTTCAGTTTCCTCAGTATAAATGACAACAGCTTCCTTACCCAGTCAGCATGGGGCAGGTATTGTAGTTTGTGGGTGACCAGGATAACGGTTTTCTTGTCTTCTCTTAGCATTTTCAGGATTCCTTCTTGCATAAGATGATCGCTCAAGTGGATGTCCAGTGCAGAAAATGGATCATCCTAGCCACAGGAAAAGACATAATTTACGTGGTATATACTGCTGTACCCTGCTCTTTACAGCATTTAATGTGTCATACCAGCACATCCTTGCTGCTACAGAAAATTATCTAAAACAAAAAACCTAACTGTTTAAAAAAACATTAAAGGCACAACCATTTCCAAAACAAAAAACTTTCCTCTTAAAAAACATTTCACAAAATACATTTTACCCTAACTTAAACTCTCCCCAAAAGAAAATTAATTACAATTCTAATTAAAAAAACATTTAACATACATTACAGTACAACAATTAAACACCAAAAAGCATGGAAACTATTTCAAACTTTTCTATCTATATTTCATACTTTACCATCAACATGAACGTAATATATGTACTTAATTCCTTACCATACATACTTTTATTAATACTTATCACTAAGTAAACTATCACATTTTTTCATTATTAAGCATTGATTTATTATCATTATTTGACAACAATTTTTTCACAGTGCCTTAACTCTGTCCTTGTGCGCAGATTTCTATTGTATCAAACCAATTCTATAGTTATTTACACTAACATTGGCAACATTTCGTTCTATAAAGTGTTTACAATTTGTATACATGTAAATGACAGAAGTGAGGCACTCTGAAAAAATTGTTTGTTGCCAAATAATGATAATAAATCAATGCTTAATAATGAAAAAATGTGATAGTTTACTTAGTGATAAGTATTAATAAGAGTAATGTATGGTAAGGAATTAACTACATATATTACATTCATGTTGATGGTAAAGTATGAAATATAGATAGAAAACTGAAATAATGTCCATGCTTTTTGGCATTATAATGTATGTTAAATATTTTTTGAATCAGAATTGTAATTAATTTTCATGTTGTTTTTTTTAGTTTAAGTTAGGGTAAAATGTATTTTGTGAAATGTTTTTTAAGAGGAAAGTTTTTTGTTTTGGAAATGGTTGTGCCTTTAATATTTTTTCAAATGGTTAGGTTTTTTGTTTTAGATAATTTATTCATTTTTGGGGGTGTTCTTGGATTTGAGCCCTTGAGTCAGTTTGTTTCTCCGTCCCCAAGTACTGAAAAACGAAGCTCAGGGTAGGGAGCAGAGATGAGGGCACGCACACAATGTTTGGGAAGAGATCCATGATGTGGATCCTACTCTTCCTATGTACACTTGAGGGATGTGTACCTTAAAGAGCTTGTGGGGGGTGGGGGAGAGCTCAGATCAGGGGAGGAGAGGACTCCTATGCTGTGATGCTGCTTTACACTAGCGGGGGATCCGATACCATGGACTCCAATTCAAAACATGGATTTATGGACCTAAATGGAGTAATGTCAGTTTACATCAGCTGGAAATTCTTTCCCCATTGACTCCAATGGAGTGATCCCTCCTGCCACCAGGCCTTCTCATTAAAATATACGTAACGCTCCTGGCAGGATCCAGCCAGGCCTTCTCTGTCGCCCCACTCAAGTTGTCCGAGGGGAGGTGATCGCTCAAAATCCTCCCCATGGAGTGAATGACTAGAAGGCACGTACCTTTGCATACCACCACACATGCGCGAACCTGCAGTACTGAATTTTGTGTTTTTAATAATGCGGTTTTTGCTGCACCAAGCACTATCATGTTGGAGTAGCACTCAGTGGCGATCTTATACTCCAAGCCTCTGAAGTGTGGAGGCTCAAGTCATCTGTGGGGCGGAAATATGAATTGCTTAAAATACTCCCCATGGAGTGAATGACTAAAAGGCGTGTACCTTTCCATACCACTGTGCATGTGTGAACCTGCAGAACTAAATTTTGTCTTTTTAATAAGTTGGTTTTCACTGCACCAAGCACTATCATGTTGGAGTATGAGATCACCACCGAGAGCTACTCTAAGCCTCTGAAGTGTGGGGCTCAAGTCATCTGGGGGGAGGAGATATGGATCGCTCAAAATCCTCCCCATGGAGTGAATTATTAACAAGAGCGTACGTCAACTGTAGCTCAAGTGGTTTCCTCAATATCGGGGGTTAAGCAGTCCCCTGATTATAATGGAGAGTGTTTGTGTCTTTAACTTACTTGTAATTAGCATTGCAAGTAAATAATGGAAGAAATACTCCTTAACATTGGTGCTGCCTTCTGTAAGGTACAGGTCAATACAGATAACAAGAGGGATCATCAAAAATAATTTTTCAATGACAAAGGCCTTCCCTTCTGGGTTACTTATTTTACTGCTTGTTTCCTAACCCTCATTCTTTAGATATTCGTCTGAGTGATGGGCTAATATTTAGACCGAACATGGTGTAATCAACTGAGCCCAGAGAGTAGGGGGTCTGTTACCGAAAATGCTTCAGAAAAACCAAGTTCAAATGTGGCTTGACTTTCTCACTGACTTGTTTGACCCTTGTGAGTTATCTATTTTCACCTCTGAAAGAAACGTTGTTGTTGAAAATCTACCAAGACAGATCAGTTTCTAGGATCCTTACCAGGTGATTGCCTTTCCTTAAGTTCTAAAAATAAGAAGTGATAGTAATTTTGCCCTATTGATTCACTGAATGATATACTAAATTAACAATAAGATAACATTTATAGTTGCCTTTAGGATTTACTTCTTTGATCCTAATGATATTGGCAGTACTAGTATGGAATGGTAGGACTTGATATTGTCTTCCCATTGCAAATTACTTCTAATGATATTGATGATCTTTCTGTAGGGAGTTTAAAGTTTTTTCCAAGTACAGGCTAGATTTTTAGGGTGGGGGGCTTCCCACTTAATGCCTTAGATAAATCACACATAACCGTACTCTTCCCCCACCCCCGAGTTTCTAGAGCTGAGTAATTATGGAATTTGAAATTTCAAAACTGGAATTAAAAATTTCAATATTTATCAGCTTTGATTCAAAATGAGATTTTGATCCACCTCTAATGAGGCCATATTGTTGTTGTTACACTAGAAGTACTGTTGCTGTTGCATAGGTATCCCATGCTCTAAGTGACAACAAAGCTTGATTTTTGTAACTCCCTCTTCTATGGCCTGCCAGTGGTGCTTATCTGTCACTTGCAGTTTGTTCAGAATGCGGCAGCACAGCTGCTTTCTGGTTTGGGCAGATGTGATCATATTACACCTGCCTTGTGTTTTCTACATTGGCTGCCTGTAGAGCAACAGACTGAATTTAAGATTATGCTGCTGGTTTCCGGGGCCCTGAACAATATAGGCCCTAGCTATCAAGACCTACTCCTGGAGCCGTGTGCTAATGAGTATCTGCACTAAGAAACCACCTGCAGTTTGGGGAATTCCGACACTGTGTCTTAAGTTGGTGGGCGTCTGGGCCTTTGCTGTGGCAGGTCCCTAAGTGTGTAAGTCACACCCTCTGGATGCCCATCTTAGTTCTCCCCTCCTTACCTTTAAAAAGCACCTAAAGACTTATTTATTCTCCAGGTGCTTTTAGGCTCCACTGCTGGTTCCCCTTAACCACTGCAGCTGGTGCAGAATAGGGCGACCCGCCTCCTTCTGAGGGCTGGGTGTCGTGAGCATATAACAACTGTGCTTCGCTCGCTGCACTGGCTGCTTATAGTCTTCCGGGCCCGACTGTGTTAGAGAAACAGCTCCAGATGACATCAACCTTTTGCACCAACAAACCCTAATGACCGATAGGGGCATTGGGAGTAGAGAGAGTGAGTTAGTGTGTGTGTCACTTTAACCTTTCTGATCTCTGCTTCTAAGCCCCCCTTCCCCCTCTCAGGTGGGATGTGCCCAGGAAGCTCCTACTGGACTTCCTCCTTCTTCCTGACCTTTCTCCATTCCTTTCTTCTCTCTCTGACCTTCAACATGACTGGCCACCATGCTGGTGGCAGCGAGCTAGTAAGATCTAGGGATAGGCCTTTCCTATCACAATGTATTTCTCAATAAAGTAGATTATTTTAATCGAGAAACAATCTCCAAGGTGTTGATTACTTCTAAGCTGTTGCTACTGAGAATTCGAGCTATTTTCTTTTGTTGCGTGTAAACTCTGCTGATGCCTAGCCTCACCCCCCCAGATTCTGGATCAGCCCCTGCAGTTGGCCAGGGGCACCCTTCTTGAAATCCCTTGTGTACAATGGGGGATGACATTGGAGAGGGTGTTCTTAGTCACAGCATTGCAGCTGTGGAACCCTCTCCTAATAGGGGTCCTTTGTCCCCGGATCTTCCCGCCTTCAGGCGCCAATGTAAGACCTATCTTTTTTGCCAGGCTTTTGTGTCTGTGTGGGGGGGAAGATGCGATAATGGGAGGGGTGTTGGAATGGAGTTATTCTTTTAGACTCTGTGGCCTTTGTATATTGTTTTTATATTTTTTGTTATTTATATTTGATGTTTTTGATATTTATATATATGACAACTGTTTTGTACGCTGCTCCAAGCTGCCAGAGGCAGGAGGGAGCAGGATAGAAATTTTAGTATAAATAAATAACTAAATAAATATGCTGGTTTTGATCTTTAAACTGTGCTGGGTTTGACCTTTAAAGCCCCAACAGCCTGGGCCCCACATATCTGAGAGACCGACTGTCCTTCCATGTTCCACTGCAACCCCTGCCATTGGCCAGGAGCGCCTCCCTGTGGGTACCTCCCATTGGTCTTGTTTGTACGGTGAAGGCTCGCAGGGGGATGTTCTCGGTTGCTGCCTTGATGCTGTGGAACTCCCTCCTTACAGAGCTTCGTTTGAGCCTGAGCCTGAGCATCTTCTGGAGGCGTCGTAAGACCTTTTTATTTTTTAGGGCATTTGGCAGGCAGGGGTAGGGAATTAGGGCTTTGGGGTAGAGGTGTGAGGGGATGGTTATGCAGGGTTTTGTGGAGTTGTGGTGGGGAGGGGAAAGTTTGAGGCTTTGTATTTTTATGTATTGTTTTTACTTGTCTTGTAAGCCGCCCTAAGCCGTTTGGGAAGGGTGGGGCATAAATCGAAATAAATAAATAAATAAATAAATAAAAATAAAGGTATATTGTCCTCCCACCATTCCCTTGCCCTTTTAAAACTGTTTTTACATAGATTTATATTTTAAATGGATTTTATATATTGCATTTTTATCTTGTAAAGCACTCAGACTATCATTTGGTGCTGGGGCGCTCTAAAAATAAAATTCATTTATTTATTAATTATTATTATTAGTAGTAATAGTAGTATGCCTATACAATTTTACATTTAAAATAACTTTAAAACTAATTTTTAAAAAAATCTACAGGCAAGGAAGATAACAAAGGATTACTCCTAAAGGTGCATTAAGGTTTGAATAAATCAGAACCTACTAAAATATTAAAATGAAGTGTTAAATATAAAGGAAATTCAAAATTATTATTCTTAGGTACCATATTACACTAAAAATGACACACAATCTAAAAACAGCTATGGTTCCACTTTATAAAAGGGCAAGGGGTAATTTCAGACGTGCTGGGCCTTTTGGCCCAACATGCTGAATCCTGGACCAGGATCCGTCTCAGATCCCGGTCCGTGATCAGACCGGCCGTCCTTTAGACGTGCCGGCCTGATCGCTACCGGGGTTCGGGGAAGGGGCGGAGCTGCGCGATCACACAGCCGCGCCCCACCCTGCCCTCCCTTGGCTGCCCGCTCACGGGGCTACGGGCAGGCGCAGCAGCCAATCAAGCCGCTGCGCCTGATCCCGTCCCGTGGTTGGGACCACGATCCAGGATGGGCCAAAGGTAACTGATGTTACTTTTGGTCCATCCCGGATCGTGGCCAATCTAACCACAGTTCTGGACCTCGGGTCGGCTGGAGGTCCGGAACCGTGGTTAATTTGATCCTGGCCGGGTGTTCACTGTGGTGAACATCTGGCCGGGAGCAAACAGACGTTCACGGGATCGGTGCCACCACACGGAATCCACTGGGATTTCAGTGTGGTGAGCAGAGATTTCATAACATCTGAAATTACCCAAGGTATACATTTCCAAACTTTGCATGCTGTGTTAGACAAGCAGCTCTAATTAAATTTCATGGTAATCACACAGGTAACTCCCTGAGAAAGATTTGGAAATGTACCTGTCAGTTATACCTTTGAATTCCCTTGCTCGCGTAATTTGTATCAAATCTATCAGACCGCAATCCAGCTAATGATGTATGCCTGCAGGAGTCCTGTGTATCACGTGGGCAGGCAGCAGCACCGGCGGACAAATCAGCATTGGTTGGCAAAAGGGTACTCCACGAAGCCTGCGTCTGCAGAAACAGCATTCCGCAGGCATGGAAGACATGCCCACTCTCCAGCAGTGCTGGACACCCCCCTTACACCTGCACACAGAAATAGCTTTGCACAATTCCCAATCACCGCCCTGCTTGGCCCCCTCCAAATGCATGGCCATGGTCCAACATCCCTGGGTGATTATACGTTACGTCCCCGATCAATATGTTGCATGGTAAAACCGGGTGTCTGCAGTAAGTTGCTCCCGGTGTGATCGAGTAGTAGCTGTGGCACATGTGCACAATTGCCTATCTGTATGGTAACAACCTAGGTTTGCCCATAGAACAGAACATAACGATTTGCCGACCCCTTCCTGCCCCCATAGTGAAGTGTGCAGTATATGGCCGTGTACAATGAACACTCCTAATGCACCCATTCTCAATGGATACATGGCAAGATGTGACATCATGCAGCTGGTTACCAAATCGGTATGCGTGTCATTTTGGGAAACAGCACAAGGATCACGGGGGACTGGCAACAGGTGAGTGGGGAGTGAGGCATGGACATCAGCGACTTGTGCCCCAGGATAGGCTGTTCAAGCCCCACCTCTGCTGCCGCCACTGCCACAAACAGTGCCCACTCCTCCCACCCCCTCATGCTGGGGGTGGAGTGCCTGGTCATGCACACAGATGCTGTCCTCTGAGTGTTGAAATGAGAGGGATGCAGTCTTGCATAATCATGGGCACCGCATCTGTTATTATTTATTTATTTATTTTTAAATTTATATCCCGCCCCTCCTGCCCACAGGGCAGCCCGGGGCGGCGAACAGCATTTCATTTAAAACAATAATAAAATTTTAAAACAATTTAAAATTCACTACATGGGGAAAACCCCCATCCCTATCCCCACCCCCCGCCAAAATGGAGTGGGGTTGGCCTTGGGGGAGGGTTCAGATGTCCCCAGGAAGGGGGTTGCCGTAGCAAGGCTGAGTTGCACAGTGCACCAGGATGTATGGTGTTGAAGTCTGGAAGCTGGCAGGTTTGAGGGCACTTGAGTCAGAACAGCCGTCCCCCTTCCCATGGTGCTCTAATGAGTCCTATCCAGCCTACTGTGGACCTGAACCCTTGCCCCCGTACCGCCCTCCCTACCGATGCAAGGGCAATGCATACTAGAATGGTGTAGGGGGCTGGATGGTCAATTCCATCATTCTGCAGGCAGGTCCCTCAAACCGTCAGCCTCCTTGCATCCCTGCCCTACATACCACTTGGCTCCCCTGTCCTTGGCAATCCCGTCCCTGGATGGTTCGGCATTTCATGCACTGGGCATTTGCTGAGGAAATGGAGCATCGTTGACCCTTTCGGGATGGGGGTGTCAGGTCACCCATCCCACACTAAGAAAAGAAGGGTCAAGGAGATTACCCCAGGATCTTTTGGATGATGTTGATGTCCAGGCCTGATGAAAGGGAAAATTGGGGTACAATTGTACTAGGCCCCCACGTTCAGGGGGAATGTCAAAAACTACAAGCTAGACTCTGTACTGGTCTAATAACGTACTGGTCTTTCCAGAAATTGGCTTTGCCAGCTACAAGGCAATGGTGATCGGGGTATGGGAAGCTGGGGACTTTCGGCTACCAGGCAATTTGCATGACACCTGCCTCCTCCCTTTACAGATAGAAAGGCCCTGGGGTAACGCCCTTGGGGTGTCAGCCGTCGTCGGGGCCGTCAGTGGGGCAGTAGCGGCTGCGGCCACTCCATCTGAAGGAGGCAAGATCCCAGATCAGCAGATATGAGTTCGGAGGGGGCCTTCAGAGCCCCACGCCTAGGGGCCCTGCTGCAACCTCTGGACTGCCCCCACTTTTGGACTGCTCCTCCTCCCTTCTGCCATGGGGGAGGGGGTGAGGCCTAGACACGAACTGTCTGGAAGCTGGCTCAGTTGGGCCAGCTTAAAATATTGCTGCTGTTGGCAGGGCTGTAGGCCCGTGCATTTGTAGCAGACCCTCTTGGAGCTGTGAATTATGGGGTGAAAGGAGTGGGAGTGGGATAGGGAGGGGGGAGGTCCCAAGGGCAGTCCCAGGTGTGAGGTGGGTGTAGTGTGAGGGAAGGGGCTACCTGGTGAGAGCAGGCAGCAGGGTATCCCGCCGCATCGTAGCCCTCGCCCGCGGCGGTCTGCACAACGGGTTGCTAGGCAACCCCGAGGATGCGCAGGCAATGCGGCAGCCCCAGCGCAGCCCCTGCAGCCACCCACTGCAAGGTCGACAGTCGCAGCTCTGCCGCGGTGCAGCGCAAGACTGGCGGGACTGCGCAAGACGTAGGGGACTCATGGGTTGCACCTGGTCTGGTTAGATAAAAGTACCGGCAGGGCTGTAGCTCCCCGCCGGTAATCACTTAGGCTGCATTCAGATGTGCATTTAAATCGCACAGCAGCGGCGGCGGCATCGTGCGATTTAAAACAACGCGCACTTCCGGGTTGGTGTGAATGCACCGAGTGCGCACATTTCAGCGTAACGCGAACTGTTGGAATGCGGTTTTCAAAGCTGCTCCGAGCAGCTTTGAAAACCGCACTCCAACAGTTCGCGTTACGCTGAATTGGTGCATTCACACCAACCCGGAAGTGCGTGTTGCTTTAAATCAGTGTTAAGTTCCCTCTTACCCTCCACTGTCACCTCCTCGCCTTACCTCTGCTGCTCCCCCCACCCCCACTCCCTTGTACAGTGCCTCCCAGGAAGCGAGCCCTCTCCCCTCCATAACCTCTCCTCCCTGTCCCCTACCCTTTCCCTACACCTTGGGTTCCCCTTACCCCACTCCCTCCCTCCACCCCACGGAGCACGGTGTCCTGGACCCTCGGAAGCTGTGTGCGTGCCTATTCGTGTTGTGTGTTTCCCTGTGTTCCTCCCGCCTCTGGGCAACCTCTCCTTCCCTGTGATGAGTCAGGTTGCCCCCTAGTTTGGTGGGAAAGCCCAAACACAACCCTGAGGGAACTATTTGCACCCAGGGCAATACCTAGGAGAGGAAATCTTGCCCACGTCTTGTCCTATTCCCCCCTCTCCCCCTTTCTTGTCCCTTTCCGTACCCTCTCCTCCCTAACATAGGGAATGAGTTGGGGTGGGGATTGGGGTGGGTTTGTATATTTCCCTTTTCTTCAAGTGGACTGCTATTGAGTTTGACATTTGATATATTGTTTACATTATTATGTATTGTTTATATTATCATGTACTATTATATTAATATGTATTGTTTATATTATTATGTATTTATATTATTGCATTTCATTGGTGCAATTTGTGTAAGCCATTGTGGTGTAGTCTGTGGGGACAAAATTAAACTGAAATGAAAATGAAATGTACCGCGGTTTCAAATCTCTTTGTGTGCCTGCTGATCCCTGGTGCCGCTCTGACTACATCACAGGTGGAGTTAGACTCTGATAATTGGTTGTAGAGGACCTTAAACAAGAGACGTGCTTGAAAACTGAACTCTGGAAGGAAGCTGTCAGAGAGAGGCAGCCTGGGAGAGTGAATATATTCAGAGTTCTTTCTCTGCCTCCTGCGAGGTCCAAGGACCTATCCCCTCACTTCTCATGACAGTTCCAGTGTGGGGAAGAATATATACAGAATATTTTGACAAGGCCAGGGAGTTCATTTCTATACAAAAACAAGACATCTTTGACATGGTACCAAAATGTTAATCTTATGGATGAGATAAAGTATTAAAATTTCCAAATATTCCTGCAAATAATAACACCATACGTAAGCTATAGTAACAAAAATCAATTAAGACACACACATCTGGCTCACCCTTCAGTATCTGGGGAGCAGAATTTTGTGTGCTGCCTTGTAAAAAAACTCTGAATGTCTGTGCCTCAGTTTAGAGTGTGGGCATACTCACCAAGAACACAACATTTGTATGCTGGTAAAGTGCTCTTGCTACACTGATGCGCTGACGCTTCCCTCCAGAGAGATTAATTCCCTAGAGCAAATAGAAAAAAAATAATAATTCAGTGACAATTATACTTGCACAAGTCAGGCCATAATGCTCAAAGTTTGCTCTGCTTGAGGTTTAACTGGAGAAGACATTTTGGTAAAAATACCAAGGCATCCTTTTTGGCAATACAGCTCTACAGCTCATTTAAAAAAGCAGCTAACTAAATAACTGATCAGTTGTAAAAGGGAATTGGGAGTCTCTATCGAGAATTTTGCGCCATCTGCATGGAACTGCACACATTTTAAAATCTCCCCCACCACTCAGCAGTGTAGATCAAACTGACTTGCAGAAAGGGTCCATCTTTCTTTTTACAAGGCAAGGCCTTGGTTGCCAGCAGCAAGCCATCACTGACTTTTTAATGTGGTCCACCTGCTCTCTAATCAGCAGAGACTTTTAAGAGCCTTGGACCAAGATTTTTGAGCAAAGAACGCTCTTACAACGATGTTTATTTCAGCAAGACGGTTACATTTTCTGCTCTCTAGAAAATTAGCCCACTAGTTTAGGGCCCCAGTTAAGCCAGGCACTTAAACATGTCTTTAACTTTCAGAGTGCACATGCTTAGAGCTAAATATGTGCGTCTATGTTTTGCTGACCCAGGGCCTTTGAATGGAACTTTCAAAAGCAGTGACTTAGGATACGTAGTGCCTTTTAAAATCAGCAGGACTGGCTACATTTAAAAATCCCACCTTAAAAAGCTAAATAATGACTTAAGACTAACTCTAGACACTCATCTATAACAACTAATAGTCAGTCCAAGGACAGAAACTGCAGAGGTCACCTGCAATTCAAATCCCCTCAGTGGCACCAGAACCCATCATATCGTATCAACTAAAGAAGAGTCTACAAACAACTGGTAAGATACTCTTAGGCTACAATCTTCAAACTACTTATTCTAGATCAGCAGCACAGATGTCAATGGAACTACTCTAGAGTAAGGGGGGTGGGTTGGGTGTTTCTACCCGCCATGGCTATCCCGCATGGTCACTCAGGAGCCATGGATTCGACCACCCATCTGAAGGTGGAGTGGCTGGATGCATGCTCCCATGAGCCATGGAGCACCCACTCATGGCCATGCACAGAGCACTGTCAGGAAATCCAGAATGCTCTGTGCGGGGCAAGCCAAATGGATGTGTAGCAACGGGCAGCTACAGAGCCCCTGCCCATATGAATGGCGGCAGTCAGGCACGGTCTTCTGCTCATAGGCACCGTGGGCGGGGAAAGTGGCTTTTGCAAGTCACAAGAACTGACTGGGAGAGCTGGGGAGCCCAGATTTCCCAGCACTCATGCCCGGAACATGTCACTTGCAAAGGCCAGACCCATACACTTTGTAAACTTCCCCCTCCATCCTGGTCTGTGGCAGGGGGAATGTGTCTGTGGCCACAGCAACTGTGCTGGGAGTCGCCCATTAAAATCGCTCTCAATGCACTCCACCTGTGTGAGTGCTCAGCCCCCCCTCCCATCGCCTTGCTCATTTAAAAACACCCTGGGTTTGAGGACTGCAGTCTCACTTTCTGGGTATAAAGGAAGACTGTGATTTGGCTATATACATTAGCTTTGCTTGTAAATGTAGTAGTAGTTTTTATTATTTCATTTTAACCAGTACTCCACCAATAATTTATTTCTGAAGTGTAAGGTTTGAGAGCGTTCTTGACATGTGTAAGGATTTCTGTCTTGCTTGTGTTCTATTAGACACAATAATTCTACTAATTAATTATAGTACAATTTGTGGTTTTTAAAGTTTCATGGACACAGGAAATTTGGGTTCTATTTTCAGACCTACCACAGACTTGGGTAACCCTGCAAAAGTTACTTAATTTCTCTGTACCTCAGTTTTCTTAGCTGTACTATGGAGAGTAAGATTTTCCTACTGAAAAAGGGTGCTCAGAGATTTAATGAATTAATGCATGTTAGTCACTCTGACATTTTCATGTGGAAGGGGCTACAGGAGTGCAAAACATCCATTTTGTTCTATAAGTACACAACTCAAAATAAATACAGTGAAGCCAGATCATTGATATTGGGGATACTGACTGTGAGTCTAACCAAACATTTAGCTAGCTCAACACTGACACCTGCACACAAGCAATCATGTTCCCAGTGTTTACTGAGTGTCAAGCTTTCAAGACTAATGGTCCAAAAGTATATTTGCTTCACAAATTACTTTTGTTCCCAGATAATAGATGGGATTTTAAGTACAAAAAATTAGAAATTTTTAAAATAACTTGTAGATATTTACTAACCCTCTCTCCTATCTGGGTTTGATCTCCATGAGGAAGAATGTCAATGTCAATGTCAGGCTGAAGAGAACAAGCATCAATTACAGCCTTGTATCTGTGGAAAAAAAACAGGTAGTTCTCCATTCACACAGAGACTGCTGCTACAGAAGCACATTTTTTTTTTCTACCAGCATATGAGCAAATTGCAACCAACTGAAAAAGCCACATACTGGAAACGACTTGTTTGTTAAGCACTAATTGTTTTAATGGGAACGTTTTCGGTCAAAGGCAAACACAATTTCAGCTAACAAAGCATCTTAGGTTCAGGGTTTGTGGCCAATTAAGAATGTTCAAAGGTTAAAAACTGGCAAAGCGGGTAGTGGTGTTTTTTTTTCATGGGATCTGGTTCTGCAAGATGTTGAACCCTCTAGAGGAACCTTAGGCCCAAGTTCCCAATATGGTCAGTGACTATTTTTTATTTGGCCCTTTTCCAGTTCTGGGTCTTGCCCCTGGATCCAGTTATTAATTATTATTATTATTATTAGCATTTATATAGCACCAGCGATGTACCTGGCGTTTAAAAAAAAAAAAAGATAGCCACGGTCCCTGCCTGAGAGCTTACAATCTAAAGACAGGGGGAGGAGAGACAGGGAAGGGGGAACAGAGGGAGAGACAAAGGATGCGACATTCATGAGGATACGAGAACTCAGGTACACGTTCTTGGCTTGGTTACAGTTCCCACCCTCGAGCATTTAAAGACTGAGCTCAGGGTAAGAGAGCAGAGACGAGGGCACAAGAAGATAGGAGGCAGTCTCATAACACAGATCCATGATCTGGACCCTCCTCATCCTGAGCGCACCCCTTAAGCATCCTCACCAAAAATTTCAATGCTGCCCTCAAAGCTTGTACTGATTTTCAAAGTGGCCCCTTTAAACTTGTTTAATGAAGTTTACTAGATTTAAATTTGTAAGATTTCCTTAATGATTCTTATGCCATAAGGTGGGCTTGTTCAGTTTACTAGTTCTAATGTTGTCTGTTCAACTGTCCAGCTTTATTTGAAGGAATTCAAATGACTGTCTAGAAAATTATTCAGAGAGTACAGAGATAAGTGGCAACAATAAGGGACACAAGACTGCTAGATTTGGAAGTCAGAGGCCAAATACGAACTGATATTCTATATAGGTCCAGCAAAGTCAGTAGGATTGCACTGGATGTAAATAAGAGCATAATTTGGTCAAGTCTGGCAATTTTTCTCCTCTTAGGGAAATGCAAAACAATCAGCTGAAGATCTATAATGCTGAAGGACAGCAGGTGCCCAGGATTATTTAAATTAAAAACATCCACACAACTTTTGATTTTTAAAGAGGTATTTTTCTGTTACTTTTCCTTTCCTTTGATATAATCAGAGCCAGTAGGAGTAGAAATCACGAGAATCCAGAATGTAAAACAAATAGTTTAAAGATCAGCTGATATGCCTGGGTTGTGTAAACTAATCCCACTTACCTGTAGTAATTACCCAAATTTTTAAATCTTGGGCAAATAGAGTCTTTTAAAATCTATGTTACTCAACACAGCTACTCTAACCTGTAAAAATGTTATTTGATCACACCCTTTACAAGGAAAAGGCTTTTTAGAAAGTTTTGGAGAATGTCCATATGAAAATAACAGCATTTTACATATACTGGAGCAAAGTATGCATGTCTGCTGAAGAAATCTGCAAATCTATGCCTCAGACATATAGGGTCAGAGCTGTATCAGTTTCAGTTCAGTTTTATTGTTGATGAAATGGCCACAGGCCTTTACAACATAAATAAACAAATAAATAAAAAATTAAATATTAAAATAAGTTAAAAAGTAAATTACAAAATTCAGAACAAGATGAAATATAGGACATCAGGAATCAGTAGCTTCCTTTACAAAAGCCGTATGAATATTAAATGCCACCACTAGAAATTTGGCAAAATGCAAGGTAGTAAAAGTAAAACCCTGGAGGAAGAAAACCAGCGAATTGAGCTGGTTGCAAGGGGGCATATTAGTAATGAGTGGGTTAATAAGACACTGTCAAGGGTCGGTATATAACTGACAGTCAAAGATGACATGCACCAAAGATTCAATCACCCCTTGGCAACAACCCTTGTAGAATCTCTGTGAATGGGAAACATTAGACATTCTGCTCTCCGCCGAAGGCAACAAACTAAATCACCCAAGCGTAAACACATGCCTACATTTCCATACATTAAGAAAATTAAAATAGGCTACCTTGTTGGGTTGCAAAGTGAATGACCGATAGATGGGCTAAATCTTCTGGGCATTCACTGTCGCTACCAAAGATTGCTTTTCCTGGTCAGAAACGCGTTGCCCAACCAGACTTAAGGTGGCAGATGTGTTCATACCCAAGAGAAACTCTCTCAAGAAAGGAAAATTGGGTGCTTACCTGATGGATTTTCCTTCTACAGGGTATACTCCTGGATGGTCAGCTCAGGAGACTGGGGTTAGATCCCCACTTTGACTAGCAGGAGGCAGACTTCAGTTTTTGGTGCATGCGCACAGGGGAGCTAAACCCTTGCAGCTCCAGGTGATAGTCAGCTATACTACTCTATGCAAAAACAAACTCACATTTCAACTAACTATCAAAAACAACACAACAAAACAATTCCAGTTCCTACCTGAGTCATTACAAGGAAGCAGAATTAAACTACTTCCTGAAGCACCAGCAGAATCTTGAACATTAATTCGACAGAGCCTGGTAAATGTGTGAATGGAAGACCAGATGGCTGCACGGCATATTTCCCCATAAGGAGCTTGATGCCGAAAAGCCTGAGTAGCAGTTGCCCCCCTTAAAGAGTGGGCCATAATTGACTGAGGGGGAAACTTTCCCCGTATCTTGTAGACTTCCTGAATGTAGGTAACAGGTCATTTAGAAATTAAAGACTTAGAGGCCTTCAAACCCTTTCTGTTGGGATTAAAATTCACAAACAGAGAGGAAGACCTCCTAAAGAGAGCAGTTTTATCTGTCTATATTCTCAACGCTCTACAAACGTCCAACGTGTGCTAAGCACATTCCTTGGGATGTGCCGGAGCTGGACAAAACGAGGGAAGGACTATTTCCTGACTCCTATGGAACACAGAATTTACCTTCGGACAGAAAGCCGAATCCAGCCTGAGGACCAATGAGTTCTTTCTAAATATACAAAAATATATCAACTGATAAGGCGCCTAATTTGGAGACCCTCCGAGCAGAAGTGATTGCTATCAAAAAGGCAACCTTCAATGATAGAAAAAATAAGGAAACCTTGCTCAAAGGCTCAAAAGGAACCTCCATCAGCGTGCTAAGCACCAGGCTGAGATCCCAAGAAGGGAAACGATGAGCTACCGGGAGCTGGGGGTGAGTGGGGTGGAGATGGACCTAGCTGCCTTTAGGAAGCGTTTAATGTGCAGGTGAACGGTTAATCTAGAGCTCCACACACATGATAACACACTATCTATGGCTGCCACCTGCCTCGCTAGTGTGTTAGGCCTCAATCTCTTGTCCAGACCCTTTTATAAGAACTCTAACACATGACTAATCTTAGCCTTAAGAGGCCTAATCTTGTGCTCCCTACACCAGATAGAGAAAATCTTCCAGGTACACCTGTAAATGTTCCTGGTAGATCTACATCTGGATTGCATTAGAGTATCCAAAACTGTGCTAGAATAGCCTAATTGTCTCATTTCCCCCCTCTCAATTTCCATGCTGTTAACCTCAACAGCGCTGGGTTCTCATAGTACACTGGACCCTGATGGAGCAGGTCTGGAACCAGGGGGAAGTGAAGGGGTTGAGCTATCTTTAGGTCTTGGAGGTCTGCGAACCAGGGACGTCTGGGCCAATACGGAGCCACCAGGATGACTGTTGTACTCTCGTGTCTGATCTTTGTTAGCAGCCTGGTGATGGGGGGGGCGGTGGGTGGGAAATGCATATGCCAGGCCCGGAGGCAAAAGGTGGATTAGAGTGTCTGTCGACTGCTTGTGTCGAGACATGAAGAAGGGAACATTTATATTGGTGTGCGACGTGAACAGGTCTGTCTCCAGGGTCCCAAACTCTGTTGTTATTTGTTCGAAAACCTGTTGATTGAGTATCCAAAATTTGACAACAGTGAGTTGTACCAATGAATGGCTTCATGTCTGGAGTTAAAATGTTTGGTTTAATATTTTTCTTTCAAAAGCAAAATGATCTGCTTAATCATTGCTGTATCTTGTACTGTGGCTTCCTAGCTTAGAATAGTATTAACTGAAGTGTGCTTTTGTGTGTGATGAAGGATCAGGGTTCCAATGCATAATCCAAAAGATCATGATTATCCCTGACAGCACTATTGGAAATGACAAATGTTGCAAATATAGTACAGCAGTATATGGGGAGACGACTCAGGGTAAAAACAGACATGCAGGCGGCAAGACGCTTCCCTGCCCCACCCCGGGATGAACCACTGCAGCCACCACTCCTCAGGTTGGTAGGGAGAGCTGTTCAAACATGCAGCTGGGTGTGGGGGCTGTTGGCACAGGTCCCTCATGGGACAGGACTCCCAGGCCAATGTGGCGCAGCAGGATCAGGCCTGGGAAGAGCTGCCGCCAAACAGCTGATAGAGGGACGCTTCTGGGACCCCCCCATGAGCTGTTTGATGCATACCCGCCAGCCAAACAGCTGATGGGGGGGTGCTCCTGGTGTTCCCCCCCCCCCCCACATGAGCTGTTTGGTGTGCGGCACCCATCCACCAAAAAACTGATGGCACTCTGGAGGGAAGTGCCAGATGTTAAAGTTCCCTCCATGAATGATAACTTATCCTTCCATTATATGCAGCTACAAGGTGCTGAAGCCTGTTACCTTTGTTTATTGAAGGGACTTTCAAAAGTGATATTCTCTTCCACAGTAGCATTTAGCAGCCACGGTTTCTGGGAAGCATATGCCACTGGCCCTCTTTTCCTGGGAAAACAGAAGCAATCAGGGTTATTTTAGTTAGAGAGAAGCTTTGAAATGACACTCTACAAACAGCCTTCCACTTTCTGCTCTTTAAGATGAATGAATTTTCCAGTTTGCCTACCTATCACCAAGGCTTTTGATTCTTCCCTGAATTATCTGAACCTCTGACATTAGTTTATGAGGCATCTAACATGCACCCACGCACGCGTGCACACACACACAAAATCCCAGGAGGCATAAAATAGGCTGAGTGTCAAGCCACCAAAAGTGGGGAAGCTAACAGAGGCCTCCTGAAGGGAAACTTTGCATCTTCCCTCCTATTTAGGACCTCCTGCACCTCTTCCTACAACCTTCATAGCATCAAGCATCAGGATTCTAGGGGTTTCTCACTAGTGACAGCTCTGGTCTCTGTCCCTTATCTCCAATTGGCTTCTGAATAAGCCTAACAGGACTCAGTCCACTGTATTTATCCAGCAACTCTAGGGATAAGGGAAAGAGACCGGGGCTGTCACTAGTGGATATAGTATATCCAGCAACTCTATCAGCAGCATATTTGACAAGTATGGACGTAAGCCTACAAGCTGTGGAGTGTGCTTAACTCACATTATACTCCCTCAAACTTAACACTACTATTAGCTCTTGGTGTATTTTCATAATCCAGGTGCACATCTCTTGCTATAACTCACAAGGTATAGGGTCTCAAACTTTGCCCTTTTAGGACAGTGTCACCTGCGCCCAGCTACACAATATCCCTAAAGGAAAGTCGGTTACCATTAACCATTTTTCATGTGTGACCAAAAAGGCCCCTGGGGTAGAAAAATACCCCAACTCATTTTACCATGGGGTAGATTTATACCCCGGCCTGAGGTAGAAATCTACCCCATCACATTTCATGTTAGTTTACACATTCAAACAATTTAAGTGCCAAAAGACTGAGGTAAAAATCTACCCCATGAGCCACGCAATATTGTATTGGGCAAGATGAGAGTTTTAATGAGCTTAGGACCAGGAAATATTTTTGGCCTTGTGTCAGAGGTTCTCAGACTGGTTTGGGATCCCAAGTGGAGTCACTCAGCACTCATCCCATGTGTTGATGGGCTCACAATCCCTATTTATATCTGATGTGCTTTGCTTATCTTTCTTGCTGTCTGGGATCATGAGATTCAATTTAAGTCTTAAAATAGGGTTACACAGACAAGAAGCTTGGGAGCTGAAACCCTATGTGTTCTTTATGAAGGAAATAATTTTAAAAAATATTTCTGTAGCAGGGTGGCTTGGACCCACCGTGCTTCTTTAAGAGGTCCAGTCGGTGCCAGGTGTGAGTCCTTTAAGAGCAGAGGCCACAGGGTAAACAGGGTGACGGGACACAGGTGCTGCAGGGACACTACCTGTGGCGTGTCAGGTGGGACTGCCCAAACTCAGCAGCAGCAGAGTCCAGGATGGATGAAAGCCCAGCGGGGAGAGGCAGCAGAGCAGTGGCTCTGAGGGGCTGAACAGCAGCTAGAAGGCTCACCCGGAGGAAGACTCAAGCAGGCTTGCTCAGGAGAGCTGGAGCCAAGTAGCACATTGGGAAGCTGAGCAAAGGTCGGAGAACCAAAAGGCTCACCAGGAGGCCAGAGCTATGGCCAGTGTGGGGAACACTGGTCCTGATCCCCAGCAGCGGTCAGAGTAATGGAATGGGACAGTCGCCCCAATGAGACTGGAGCCCAGGATGGGGTCAGAGATGAGCTGCTGGTGGCACAACAGGGGTACTAGGTACAAGGGCATGGATAGGAAAGCAATAGAGTAAGCAGACCAGGACACCTAGCGGCCAGGGAATCATGCCATACTAAAATTTCATTTTCCCCTGTCATCCTATTGTTTAAAAAACAAAGTAAAAAAACAAAAGTATTATCTTATTTTTCTGTGGTGCTGGCATAACACTACTCCTTTTCTAGACAGAAATTAATAGAATTCAAATTATACCCTGACTGCCAGGCGGTGTGAAGTCAGCACTGGTTGGCCGCTTTCCTTTTTATTAGAGATCAAGGTCACGGGCCCTGTTATTCTGTTAAGTCTTTGCTGGGCTTCTTTTGAATTAATTATTAAATACAAATTTCCGAGGTAACTTTAGAGTATGGTGTTATGCTATCCAGATGGCCTCATTTACCACGTTCAAACCATTTCCAAGCACAAAAAATTCAAGTGCTCAATTAGAATTTTAATTAAATTTTGATCTTATGAATACTCCTGGCTCAAAGGTGAAATGAAAACTAAAAAGAAAAAAAAATCCTTAATTTTATTCTACTCTGCTTCATATGCACCCATCGCTATAGCATCTGAGCAACCTTCCAGAGATGCATTAAGCTATAAGCCTTGCATCAGTTACATACAAGTGTTTCTTTTCCTTTTCCTCATCATGAAGAGGAGTTGTGTGGTGTTTTGCTATTTTTATTATTTAACAGCTGTAATGTATATTATCAGAGCTTAGGATAGGGATGGGGAACCTTCTCCCTACCGTGGGCCACTTGAAAGTTTTTACAAGCTCCTCAGGACAGTGCAGTCTGCATGTAGGCAGGTTCTGATAGGGTGCTCTATGTGGGAAGCTGTCTGAAGGAGCATGCCGCAAAGGGAGCACGGCAGGGACTGCAGGAGAGAGTGCCCACGCCTGCTCTGCAGGCCAGGCAAAAAGGGAATGTAGGCTGTATTAAAGGGGAGAAAGTGGAAGCTGTGATGGGCTGGATGGAAGGTGGGAATGGGCTGGAAGTGGACCATGGGTGGGGGGTTCCCCACCACTAGGACAGGACCAAAAAATGCACGATGCACTTGAATGGAAAATGGTGAGATTGAAGATGGCTCTTAGTTCTTTTAACCATGAGTTTAATTCATCAAAGAGAATGAAGATCAGAGTTAGACTGAAGCTCTTAATTACGTGAAAGTTAGTGTCAATAACATTTAAAAGAAAAAAAATCTGAATTTTAAGTGGTGTTTGTAAATTCCTCTTATAAGTTTAACATCCCCCTTGTCCTTTGTTCACTTGTTATTATTGATAAAAAATGAATCACATATCTTTTGTACTTAATTTGGTCTCACCTACTTGCTGTGCAACCCTCCAGCTGTTTAGCATTGACACTAGACCACAGCATTAAGACCGTAGCATTACCACACTCCCCATTCATTTCTAAAGTATTTGTGCCAGCACTAAGAGCTAGCACAGGTGCTAAACAGCCAGAGGATCACACACTAAGTGGACCAAGCACTTTTGGTCCATAGTCATAAATTTTGGGAACACGGGCTGAAATGTTCAAACTTGGGAGCCAGAAGTTAGCCACCAAAATCTACATTCAAGATGCATTTTCAGAAGCCATTTGAAGTCAATAGGCTTCCTCAGGACTCATCATATCTGAAGATCAAGTCACATATTTGGTATTTCAGGCATCAGTTCCTAGGGGTTGCACCAGCATAACATTTTGGGGACCAGAACCTAAATGCGGATTTACACTCTAACTTTAAGCAACTTCAGTGTTCTAATATTAAGCTCATTCTGGACTTTCTTTTTAGAGAAAAAAGAAAACACGTTTCAAACTGTGGAGTTAGATTTGGTGATAAGGAAAGATGCAACAATTTACAAAGCCTCTACTGTACTTCTGGAGACACAGGTTTAAATTTATACTGAGTTAAAAAGATTTCATGCAGAGTTCATGGAAGAGGCATATCTAGGCTGGAATGGGCTCTGGGGCAGAAGACGGAATGGGTCTCTGAGCAATAGGTGCTAATCATCCATTTGTTTATGCAAACATTCCAATTGGACATGAGTCCCCAGGATCTTGGGCCTGGAGCAGCTGCACTTATTATAGCTATTTCCTTAGATTTTGGGTGTCTAATGCAAAAAAAAAAAAAAAGACAGAAACGTTACAAGTGACCACCTAAAATGCACACTTGCACATCTGCATAAGAAAACATGCAAAGGGCTTGCTTGCCTATATCATTGCTTACACCACTCTTTCATTTTCAGGAATAGCAGCACCGTTCACACATTATTGTTCATTTGGCACAGCTCCACATGTACCAAAGTAGACTTGCAGTGCCCACAAATATGTGCAAGTTTGATGTATATACCACTGTTCAAATTGCACATGCTTATTTGTACATACCCAATCGCTTTTCTTATTTGCTTTCTTCCATTACAAAGTTTCCAGTAATTCTGAACAGAAAGCAAAACAAACCAGTCTGACCTCAAAGGAGGCACAACCAGATTAATTCATTTAATTAATCCTTCCTGTCCGGCAGCATCCCTTGTCGTTCTAGCAGAGCTGGCCTTGGAGATGGCGCTGAACTCCTTGAGGACTTTGGTCCTGGAGGACTTCAACGCCCATGCCGACGCTGGCCTTGCAGGAGCAGAGCGTGAGTTTATGGCCGCCATGGCAACCATGGACTTGTCCCAAGTGGTCAACAGCCCGACCCATGTGGGGGGGCATATCCTTGACCTGGTTTTCTGTTCTGGCCTCGAGGCGGGTGATCCATTAGTGGGGGATGTGAGGGTCACACCCTTGTCATGGACGGACCATTATCTCCTACAGGCCAGCCTCTCAGCGCACCCCCTCCAGAAGAGGAATAGACCAGTTAGGTTGGTCCGTCCTCGGAGGCTGATGGAACCACAGCAGTTTCAGGAGGCTCTGAGGGAGTTAACCTTAGACCCTGACGGCCACTCTGTCGATGTTCTGGTCCAGCACTGGAACATCTTGCTGGGGGTGGGGGGGAGGCACTGACAGGGTGGCTCCGAGACATCCACTGCCTCCGTCTCATCACCGCAGAGCCCCTTGGTTTACTGAGGGGCTACGGTGTATGAAACAGGTAGGTAGGAGACTAGAGCGACACTGGCGTCGGACTCGCGCTGAATCTGACCGACTTCTCCATAGGGCCCATTAGCGGTTCTATGTTGAGGCTGTGAGGACGGCAAAGAAAGTTTTCTTTGCTGCCCTCATAGCGGCTGCAAAGTTGCATTCAGCAGAGCTGTTCCAGGTGGTGCGGGGGCTGGTCAGTCCGGCCTCCCTCCGCATGGACAGGGACTTGTCCCAGGCCCGCTGTGAGGAGTTTGCCACCTACTTTGCAGACAAGATCGCTCAGATCCAGAGTAACTTTGACACTGGGTTGGAAGCAGTAGGTGAGGAGCATGAGGTTATGGAGGCACCGTCTGGTCGAGCTTTCTGGGAGGAGTTTCAGGAAGTGACGCTGGCTGATGCGGTAGATGTCCTGGGGTCTGTTAAAGCCACTAGTTGTGAATTAGATCCGTGCCCGTCCTGGTTGATGAAAGCCTCCAGGGAGATGTTGGGGACAGTGCTCGCAAGGGTGGTCAAC
>QEPC01010558.1:200431-213150 GCA_003113815.1 Sphenodon punctatus | reverse complement strand
GGGGGGAATAGGTTGGGGGATTTTATAGATTTTTTAAAAATTGTTGTTGGGGTTATTTTTAAATATTTTAATTATTGATTATTTTTATGAATATTGTTTTTGTTTTATTTGTGTTGTAAGCTGCCTCGAGATGCCGTAGGCATGAGGGGGCAGCCAATAAATTTAAATAAATAAAATAAATAAAATAAATATTTACAGGAGCTTTTGATGGTCTTTCTAAAGATGTTTTAGAATACTGTACCTAACTTCCATGTCAATAGCTGTTTCCTTCTCTGGGCTGCAAAAAAGTTATAAGACAAGGTATTAGTTTTTTTACAGCTCAGACACTTTGAAATTATGTTACTATTAATACTCAGATATGTAAAATAATTACTTCATTTTTGGGGACAAAATATAGATGTATAACAAGACAGATGTACAAGCTCATTAAAAAGGTAAAATTAATGTATGCAAAAGGTAAAAAAAAGTATTAGTCATTTATAAATTAGCAGTACTACAAAGAAACTGATAAGCAGAAAAGTCCAATCCTGTAAAATGCAAATGCCCACAAATTGAGTAGAAAGTGTTCTCCAAAGAGCACTGTAGGTGCTCAGTAACTCTCTACTCTATGGGACCAAGCCCTTAATATGAGTACTAAATATTCACTGCTATTTTTAATAACCAACCAGGACCGATATGTGCATTGTTTTACTTTAAAAAAGTGTCCTCACAGGTTTAGATCACCCCTTTGTAGATAAGTCTTTTAGATATTTCCACACTGGCCACACCCAGTCCTGCAGCACCAAAAACTCTCATTAATTGCAAAGGGCATTAAGCAGTGCATAAGTGGTATCAGGAGATATTGTTAGCTGCAAGGACACAATGCAAAATAATTTGGTCCAAAAACATGATCTTTTGTCATGTGTGTGAGCTAAAAGACCAAGATCTGTGGAAGCAAACTCAAATGTTATGCTGTCCAACGAATAGGGCAGGACTGCCACACCATGCAAGCAAGGGTTTATCAGTTACAACTGAAATATTTGCATTTGCTACAGATTTAGCATTTTTCTTATACAAAGAAACTATAACTCAAAATCTGGCCTACTTAAAAATTTTGAAAACAGAAAGCATGGGTAATTTCAGACGTTATAAAATCGCTGCTTACCACAGTGAATCCCAGTGGATTCCCTGTGGTGGCAGCGATCGCGGTAACATCTGTTTGATCCCTGCCAGATGTTCACCACAGTGAATTTCTGGTGGGGATCAAAAGTAAGCATGGTTCTGGACCTCTTGCCGGCCCGAGCAAATGTTATAGTGCTCTGGCAGCAAATGTTATAGTGTTTAATAATGTAAAGCCCCCAAACATACACAGAGTCTTTACATGCACACACAAACACCATGACAAAATTCTTATATACTACATAGTTTAAGTTAATAACAAAATGAGCATGCTAGTAAGGATAGTAGAGTTAAGGATATGCATATGACATCTGCTAACACAACTATTTAGTGTTAATTGCAAGCATACATTACACGTAATACAGTGAATGCCCCACACTGAAATTATTTTCATGTTTCAAGAGGAACAGAATATTTTTATCCGCATATTGAGGAGATTTTATCTGCATATTGAGCAGCCTCAGCTGCTTCACTGTTTATTAACTTGTTTCTTTTTGTTTTGGCTGCATTTCTAACATCAGTGACTATTACACAAAGAACCAAATAACTACATTCTTCATGGCATATTAACTCAGTATAATGCAAACCAATAAAAAAAAAATAGTGCAATATATTTGATTTCTGTCTCTTCCCAAGCAGACAGTTAGCAGGCCTTATTTTCAGAATGAAGTATGGTTGGTAAGACAATGCGGAACAGCTAAAATGAAGATAGGACCTTGGGATCAGATGCAACCATGAGACATAACGGATCATTCTAAAGTGATGAAAAGAGGCAATAAAGGAACATCTGAGAGAAAGAATGTAGTAGAGGGCAGGAATAACTATTGTCAAACGAATTTTACAGACACACTAGGGTTAGTTTGATTGTAGGACTGATTTGACTATTGCCAAAGGGAAACAGTACATACATTGTGAGGAAGGAATAAGCATAGTCACAATGACAATCAGAAAACTTAGGGGAAATGGAGAAAAGCAGATTGGGGAATCCCAAAGGAACAGCAGGAGTACAGTAAGTATTTAGAAGATCTGTTAAGAACATCATTGCAGCAGGAGACATGCGATATAATGGACAGTTGGAAAAGTGACACAATCTTAAGGATTTTCATTAGTACAACAAGATTTGCCATTCTGGTTGCTAGCATACTAAGCTCATATACTAACCATGGGTGCAATCAAGCTCCCACTGTAGTCAATGAATAAACTTCTATGGACGCCAATGGGATCTGGATTGCGCCCCATGTTAAAAGACCTGCTCCAGAAGGAGATCTGATAAGCAGTCAAAAAAACAATGATGATCACTTTTTTCTAATTAGCTATAAGGAAAAAAATGATTTCCGTGTCTAGACATGAGGGCAACACATGGACTAATCTGCTCCTCTGCTTTCTTCTTTAATTTTCTACACATCTGAAAAGGTGGGGATGTGGAAAAAAATATCTCACAACAGGATGAAGAGGATTAAAAGAGTGGTAAAGATGAAAGTTCGTATTAGTAAATTATCTCTTTAAAAGCTAAGCAGATATTAGTGACTCTGTGTGGAAACCTGGAGTAATCCAATTTAGGTGGAATTCTATAAGCCAATTTAGAAGCACAAGTTGCATTGAAATTCAAATTCCACCGTAACACCCATGGACTTAAAAATGAAGCAGAGTGCTGGGGTGCTTTAGAAAAGCCAGGCCTTCAATAAGTTATTCTTTATAAATCCACCGTTGGCTCATTCTACTGTGATTGATTTAGTAAGAAGACTGACAATCACATGGAATACTATACCTGACATCTTCCCCTGTCTCGCTGTCAGGAATATTACTGCATCACAAATAAAAAGCAGACAAAGATTGTTTATGTAAGTTCACAGGAGCAAAGCTGTCCCCAGAATGAGTAACAATTAAATTCTACTTTGTATGGCGGTCTACAAAGCGTTTGTCAAAAAGCTGCTTCCATTTGGAGGCAGCAGCATCTGTTCCTTCTTCAGAAATTGCACTTTACTATTTGTAGTCATAACAAATGTGAATTTGTGTCCAGCAGTTTTTCCTTACAGTCAGCTCATTCAACACTTGGGGCTTGAAACATGATTGCAACCAACTATTCCTAGCCATTTTGTATATGACTCCACCACATAGTCCATCAAGGCAGAAACTTAGTACACTATTAGATACAGAACATGCTGACATTGTAATTATTGTAATAGGAAAAAAAGTAGCAGTTTCTATCTTCCTGTCCCATACGATAGTGGCAAGGCAGGATGTCAGCCTCAGATTGAGGGTTGCGTGCTTGAGTTCATCATCAACGCTCTTTTTAGGGGTTGCAAATGCCTATGTGAACATCAGGATGCACATGAGGGAGGGCTAGTTTCAAATTTCCCAAGCTGTACACAGACAAAATAGCTATTGACATGACACCCTACTATAGAAATGTAAATTGTTGAGTCCAGTAATTTTCAAATCCATGCTGAAGAATAAAATTTGTCAAATGAAAAGGTAAAAGTGGAAAAGAAATGTATGTTCTGATTTAAAGAGTGCTAATTAGCTATCTAGTTTATGCTAATAAATGTAAATCTAATAAATGTAAATCTGTGCATACACAAACATCTTAGGGAGGAAAATTGCACTAGCAATTTGAAAGTTTGGAATGACATCCTTTTAAAAGCTAGATAAACCCCCACCCCCCCAAAAAAGACCAAAAGAAATATATACAGACCAGGACCAAAATCCTAAAACACACACCAACAGGGGCTGTAAATAAATATACTTGTACAATCTAAATAGTAAGACCTTGACTATTGACCCGTTTAAAAATGAACGTAATGAACAACCATAGAAGCCAAAGTGTGATTATAGAATTATGGATACATCTTTGTACTGTGACAATACTGTCTCTGAGAGCTCATCACAAAATATGAAGAGCAGGGGATGGCGGGGGGGGGGGCGACATATGGTTTTTCAGCCCAAGCTGTTTGCTGCCTTCCCTGTGGGTCGGGCATTGGGACTTTTGCACAGGATGGCTAAAACCCCTTCATTCAAACCTGACCCCTGGGAAACACAACATGGGACAAGCTCAGTGTGTTTTGTGAGTAAGCCTTGAGTTAATGTACTGTTTTCACTTTGAATGGAAATCCCCAAACCCTGACATTCTGTCCCAGTTCAGGTAGTGACGTAGTGCCATAAGGGGCTAATCATGGCTTGGGCCATGGCAGTAATAGCTATCTACACAACAGAAAGGAAATCCTTTCCTTACTTATTAGCAGTGTCATCTCTTCCAGTACTATAAATTAGATCTGGTGTGACTATTGCTTTTTGAACTCGCTAACTCAATTTGAATATTTGATTCCTTTAACAAATAACTTTAATGCAGATTTGAACTTTTAGATTTTTGTTTTGATTTTTTTATGCAAACCAAACAATTTTCATACTGTTTATTGTGTTTGGCGGGTGGGGATAGGGAATGGTTGGTTTTTGGGTAGCGTTGTAGAAGAGGGTGGGAGCTTTTATTGTATTTTACTATTGTTGCCATTTTATGGATTGTAAGCTGGCCTGAGCCTCTGTGGGAAGGGTGGCATATAAATTTGAACAAATGCATAAATAAATAAATAAATAAATAAAATTAAAAATTAAATAGATTTTTACCTACACCTGGATACACCTGGATAACAAAAGTATAAGCAAATTTCATGCACAAACTTTGCAGATGAACACAGAAAATTTGAATTCACTTTTTAATATGTGAAATTTGTCAAATAGAAACTTCATGAATAGTTGTACCAGCTCAACTACAAGGTGTTTTGCTTCCAGGAGGCAGTAAATTGTTCTCTGTAGTCAAGTAAATAAAACTGCAGTTCTACTGTGAATGAATACACAATGGAACATACTGTTCAACTCATAATAGTAGTGTTCAACCTCATAATAGTAGTGTCCTTTGGGGAAAAGAATTTGGAGTAGCAGAATCACAGGTTATTTTGTAATGTGAATGATCAGAGCCAAGAATGTGTTTTGTAGTAAAGGGAGCATAGTAACAAATTCCTTGCCAATTTGCATGGCATCTAATATTAACTGTTCTAGACAATGACCTACGGTGATCCCTTGATTTGGGACCACGTTGAATCTGCCTAGTTAGATACCAAGAGGATCCTAGATTGTAAGCCCTTCAGGGCAGGGACCTATCTCTAATCATGGCTGTTCAGTGCCAGGTACATTGCTGGCACTATACATAGTAAATAATCATAATGATCTTAGGAAAGCAGTGGAGTGCCCATCTAATAGCTGGATGTGCTATGCATGCATGTGGTTTTGCCAAAGGAGACAAATGATGATCAGCCTGGCACAGTCAATAGAAACTATGCAAAATTTATTTCAACTGGAAGCCACTTGATACTTTTTGACAGATAGCAAAAGCAAATGTGATAACTACAGGATCTTGAACTGAGACTTTGGCAGGATAGCGTGCAAGAAACCAATACCAGTCATGACCTTTACATTACTGTTATACAAATACTTGGCAAACAAGTCAGCGCTATTTTAAAAATACATTATGAGTCCTCAGGCCATCCCCCTTCATTTTGAAATCAGAGGTTAAAAAAACCTCTCATAGTGTAGGTGTTTTCAAACAAAGAATTTATAATTCTACTGAAGTGAATTATTAGTTAATCAAAGCAGAATGGTGGGCAGCTGCTGCTGCTGCATAACTGGCTACTATTTAATTATTATCAGTTGCGTAGCTGTTGATACAAAACTGGCTATTACTTGTTTAACGATTGTGCCATTCCGTGTACTTTGGCTGAGAGGGGTCTGACTCGTATAATGTCTATATGCTAAATCCTTGTACACTGATAGACTGGGGATCATAACTGGCCAATCAGAGTGTAGCCAGGATTTGCATTATCACCATAAGCATCATTTAAAACTTTGTCAGCTGGAAGACCAGTAATTGCATCTGCTGGATTTCTCTGCAACTTGCCTGAGCTACTGTATGGGTGTTTATAAATGAGACAATAGCCCACAACAGGAGGGTGTTCAGCCCGTGTTCATGGCCTGTTTATTAGGTGGCTGTGAGATGCACGCTTCCATGCGCCACATAGCCTCTACAGGGCCTAACTCATGGCAGAGTCCTGGGACATTGTGGGCCCACTGTGTGGGCCAATCCACAGCAATGTTTGCCCACATGTCCGCCCCTGTCTATTAGGGTGTGCACAGCCTTTGTGTGGGAACAGCATCTAGAGTGTCCCAGTGGTTGGAGCAGTGAGTGTGCCGTCGCTCTCCCTGGGGCTTCTACTGTTTGGTTGTACTTTGGAGTGCTCAAAAATGGCGCTCCAAAAAGGCCAACCCCCCACGAAGCAAGCAGCGGGGGAAGCTTCCTGGACTCAGAACTCCCCCAGCTGTGAGTTATGAGGGAGGGGTGATAGTGGGCAAAGCATGGCGCCTGCCTGTGTATTGGGTTTGCCGCACAAAACCCCAAGTGGGGGCTGCCTGGACCGAACATGGGACTCCTACGGGCTATTGTCTGTTTATAAACACCCTATGTGTATGCAGACGGTGTCATGTGGTAAGGTATCCAGCAAAATTGAAAAGGTTTATTCTTGTTCCAAGGTGTACAATCCAAATCTATGTCTGATAAGAAGCAGAGATGATGTCAGGTTGGTGGAAACCTTAAAAGAGCTGGCATTGCATCAATTGTAATTTAACATTAAAATGACTGTTCCACGCTGAGTTTTCCCCACCATGCACGGGCCATGCAAGAACCAGATATGTGTGGGAGCAAAGGGACTATGCATGTGGGAAGGATAGGGAGAAGACTGAGCCCTGACCACACACTCCCCTGCCCCCTCCCCCTTCTCCACACAGCACACAATGCAAGACAATTGCACTGGGAGATTATTCAGAACAAATTTTCCATTTATGATAGGTCTCCATCTTCAATGAGGTGAGGCCATTGATAAGACATGGTGACCTTTACAGCTACATGTTTTCCTTGGATATATGCCCAGAACACCAACTGAATTCACAGGTGCTGAGCAGACGACTAGGGGTATTTTCAGACTTTATGAGATCACGCTCAACCACAGTCAATACCCTGTGGTGGGGAATGGTCCCGTAATGTCTGTTGGGGAACCGGAAGTTCCCCCCCAGATGTCTGTCATGGTTAATCACGGCGGGGAATCACATTCACCACACGATCGGCTGACGCCGATCGCATGGTGAATGCGATTCCCCGCTGTGATGAAGGGGCCTGTCTCGTCTGGACGGAAACCACGGCCCGGAATCCCCAGCAGGATTCCGGGCCGTGGTCAATTCGGGTGGGCGCTGCGGCCGCATTGGCCGCGGCGCCCGCCCGTCTGTCTTCCCAGAGGGCGGGCGGCGGGGGAGCATGGGGGACGGGACCGCATGTTTATTTATTTATTTATATTGCGCCGCGCGGCCCCGCTCCCTCCCCGATTCCCCGCCGGGATCAGATCCCGGCGGGGAATCATTTGGGTGATTCCGGGATGGGGTGAATGCCGCCCCGTCTCGTCTGAAATCACCCTAGGAGTCTAGGCTCTTGCCCTACACAGAAACTTGAACCTTGAAATAAAGTTTTACCTGTTCCAGACTATGTTTCCAGATATCTTCTGCATCTCCCCAAGCTTTGCTAGCAGGAGGGATGACTTACCACAGCCCACCTGTCCTACGATCATTATTAACTGACCTGAGAGAGTAGGGGAGAAGCACATTTCAGATTTTCATTCACCACAGATAACTGCTAAAAATATGTTATAATGTGCATCTGTTGTGGTTCAGTACCTTGAGGAATTCGGATATCAATGTTGGACAACGTTGGAGCGCCTTCAGGTGTCCAAGTGAAAAACCCATTTGTGATCTAGGTTAGTAAAAGGAACATGACAATAAATAAAAAACTGAAGAATAGCCCTCTTACCACTTGTGGTTTGTTTCCCCCATTTGATGCTTTTTATGTCTGATTTTCTGTCCAGATAATATTTTCCCTACCTGAATTTATTTGACCCCTTTCCTCTCCTTTCCCCCAAGTTTAATCTAAAGTAATGCCCCACAGTTTTAATATCAGTCCTGCTTGGAGGGATAAGAGAGTGAGAGCCAATTTTCAAGAATCAACCTGAATCTCCTCTTTCTGATGGCCTAATTCAAAGTCTTTTCAAGCCAATGGAGAAACTCTCATTGACTTAAATCTATCCCCAGTCCTTATATGGCCCCCATTACTATTCCATGTGAGGTCTCTGAGCACCTCACAAAGCTTAATGTGGATTATCTGTGGATGACTATGTGTGTATTTGCTTAATGTGGATGTAATTTGTCCTATCAACATATCCACTGTGAGGTAGAAAAATGCTATTATTCCCATTTTACAGATGAGAACAGGAACACCAAAAAGATAGATTTTTCAAAACAAAAAGTGGTAGCTAGGTCCTGAATAGTCAGTCACTTTCCATGGGTGTGGAAGAATTTAAGCAGCTTTTTGGCAGAGCCGAGAACTGAATGTGGGTCTCCCAAGTTTTTGGCTCTCAGGCCAATCATACCACTGTTCTTTCTCAATGAAATTAGGCATTTGTTGAAATCATCTAATTTATACCAGTGTATGAGAGATGAGACTAAGATCTTGTAGGGTTTGATATAGGAGAATTGTCAAATGGGGCAACTTTTGAGCTGCCATGCAACCTCCCTAGGGACAAAATGCATGTTTGAAAGATAGTTTCAGGTGAAAAATATGAAAGACCTGCCCTGGAGAGAGGATCTTTCTGTGCAGAAAGAGACTTGGTTTAGAAGCTGCAGTGGGAGAGCCAGTGGCAGTGGTGAAAGCAAAGGCAGAGATAACAGATAGATGGTGCATGAACCATTTTTTCTATTCTTACAGTTAAATCTTATAATCACTGACATGGTTGTCCCTGCTACCAATCCTCTCTGTTGATCCTAGTGTTGCTCCCGTCTCTGGTGCTGCAACCTTCTCTATATTCACACAAGGTTGCTTGATGTTCCTTTCCCCCCCCCCCAAATCCCCCTCTCATAGGGTATGTTCAGACGCTACGAGATCGCTGCTAACCACACTGAACCACAGTGGATCTGGTGTGGTGGCTGCGATCTCGGAAACGTCTGTTTGCTCCCAGCCAGATGTTCACCACAGTGAACACCTGACTGGGATCAATTTGACCACGGTTCTGGAGGTGAGAACGGCCTCACCTCCAGAACCGTGGTTAGTTAGGACACGATCCGGGATGGGGCTGGGAATGGCCGCGGGTAATGACTGTTACCCAGCCCCGTCCCGGAATCAGGCCCCAACCATGGGACGGGATCGGGCACGGCGGCCTCATTGGCCACTGTGCCCGCCCGTCTCTGTAAGGGTGGGCTTCTGTGGGAGCGCGGGGCTGTGTAGCCGCATGTCGCGTCGCTTGGCCCCGCCCCCTCCCAGATTCCCTACAGTAATCAGGTCGTCATGTCTAAAGGATGGCTGGCCTGATCACGGACCGGGATCCGGAACAAATCCCGGTGGGGGGTTCAGCATGGTGGGCTGGGAGGCCCAGCACGTCTGAAAATACCCATAGTTTCCTGTCTCTCCCTGACAGCCCAGAGGGAGTCAATGACTTAAAATGAGAGAAGTTTCTCTTACATGAAAAAATCTCCCTTTCATCTAATAAGAAGGTAGGGCCAAAGATCCTCACAACAGACTGAACACCAACTGTGAGGATCTATGGACCATCCAGCACAGAACAACTGTTGGGTGTTTTTAAATGAGCACTGCGGGGTGTGTGTGTGTCTGTGACCTCTGAGTGGCATGGCTGCAGGGTGCACATGCAGGCAACATGCGTGCGGAGTGCTTCAAACAAGTGGCTCCCAGCATGGCTGCTCCATCTATGGAGGCGGCCACCTTGGCCCACACGGGGCATCCTGGATTTTTCAGGAGTTCTCCATGCGTGGCCATGAGTGGCTGCTGCATGGATCATGGGAGAGCACCTCCCCACGCTCCACTGTCACATGAGCAGTTAGACGTGTGGATGTGGGGGGGGCCATGCATGGATGCATCTCGTTTAAAGACACCCTTAGTTTCACTTCTAATGCAAATCTAGATGTGAACTAGTTTCATCAGAAAATAAGAAGCTAATGCAACAGGCATATGTATTACTTAGCCCAATCAACATGGAATGAACTGGCAAAGATACAGCTCATTTTGTGTGGTCAGAGATAAGGAGGCAATCACAGATGGGCTGAAAAAAACAGTACTGTTACTACAATCACCATCATTTTACCACCAGACATTTCTATAGCAAGCGAGGACCATCAAGGGCATAAAAAACAGGGAGTAGTGGGAAGTAGAGGCTTGTGCCGTGAGCATTAAACACACTCTGCCCAAGCCCCTTGACCTCAGACCCGCTTCCCACTGGTGAGAACGAAGCCCAACAAAGTGCTGTAATGTCACGGTGCTCTATCAGAAAAAAGGCAGGATTAAAGTGTCAGGGTGTTGCATGGAGGTAGGGCCACCCACAGTCACACTGGGCCCAGGATGCATTGGGTGCAGATTCAGATTGGGCTTAATATAGTTGGACTCAGGACAGGTTGAAATTTTTGGCCCAAGCAGAGCTCTTGCGGAGAGATCTCCACGGCTGTTAATACACGGACAGAGGTAGGAGGATGGTTGGGTGTTTTGGTGCAGTGAGTGGAGGTGGGTGGGTGTCCGTTTACACGGACACCCACCCACCTCCAACCATGGAGCCTCCTCCATTTTACCTAGCAGTGGAGAGAGTGGAAGAAATGGAAAGAGAGAGTGACTCAGAAGGGGAGAAGGAATGAGGGGGAAAGAGTGCAAGCTGCCAGGGATCAGGCCAGCCCAGCTACATAGGATCAGAGCCTTATGGTATCACGGGGAAAGGTCGCTGGTGGCCAAGACCTCCCCCTCCATAGTCAGAACCCTTGAGGAGAACCCATCTTTCAAGTGGATGGACAGGTCTGATATTTTCTGTGAAAAAACTAGAGGTTCTTTCTTGAGGTGTTTAATTATTCAAAAACCACAAACAATGTTAGCATAGGGATTAGGAAGATTTAGGAAGGGGGCCTGCAGTCATTCACAATAAACTGAAAATTGATTCAGCAAGCCATTCTTTATTTAAAATGTAACAGAAGACAATGCATACTCTTTTCCTCTGGTTTCTTGAGGTGGAGGTAGGTGCTTGACAGTGATAGATTATCCATCACATTTTGAATGTGGATTCCTGCTCTAGAAGTCTAAGATTATTAGTCAAATTTAGTAACAGCAGTATTAGAAAGAGTGACCTTAATATCACCTTTACACAATAATCATCTTCTGTGATGTTAACAGGTCTTCTCATGGGAGAGCTGTAATTGTTCCAGTCCTCTCTGGCAGGCCTCTTACGGTTAACAACTTTGAGGGGCTGTGCAGGATCAGGAAGACAGAAATACATGGTGAATGGTGACAGGACTGCGAAAGCATCTTAAATAACAAAAACCCAGTCATGCATTATAGGGAATGGGTATTAGAGGTGGTTCTTTGCCACATCACAGTTGTTAATTAGCAATAAATAAGTACGGTTAGGTTATTAGGGTGGTCTCTAAGGAATTAACAATGGGACCAACACAGGACAGCCATATGGTACTCAATCTAACAGAACTACTTACAACAGCCTGGTACTTGCTATGATTGTCTTTACATCTCAGCTCTGAACATTTATCATGCTCTTCTCCAATTTCTTCACTTGACAAAAATTCACTTAACTTCTGCACACTGTGAAAGGAGAGGGGGGAAAAACAGGTAGCAGGCTTAACATGGCACCCTGCCAAATTGTTGTTTATTATAAGACTCCCACTGAAGGGGCTTCAGCTGTTCACTCTCCAGCTTGGCTTATGAGTTTCTTTTCTCCCTGGCATGGCACCTAAAACACATGCCGTGAGGCATGTTCTGTAATAAAATTGATAAAATATGCACTGGCTTTTTAGTAATCTGCACAGTGAATATTAAACCAGCCCTGCAGTTCACTAGCACGGCCTCTCAAAGTTTGCATTTTTTACATCATTCTGCAGAGCAGCAACTTTTCAATAATTATTTTAGATCTGTCCCATATCTTCAGAAAGAAATCAGGACCACAAAATACTTCTTCAGTGAAAGAGTAATTAACCCTAATCATAACACACTTCGGAGGTCACATACTGAAGCAACACAAGCTAATATTTCACTTAATATAATAAAGTACTACATAACTTGTGCTAATGGATAAATTGACTGACATTTAATACCTTGAGGGAGTCTGCTCTGTTCAACTTCCAATGGATCATATGCATCCTTTGTATCTGCCTCAAATATAGCTCATTGTAGTTGAGTCTAAAGGGTGCAGAGTGACACTACAGTCTCAGGGTGGAATCCTCAGGCAGCTTAGTGCTAGTGCTAACACTTAGCTCCTATATGAGTCCCAATCAAATGAATGGGACTCATGTCAGTACTAAAGGCTGACACCAAAGTGAACAGCTGGAGAATCATTCATTTAAAGAAGCAGAACTACCCATGAAACTAAAACGTAAGTGGAGGAATATTGGGAGATCAGAGCTAAAAGATGAACACA
>QEPC01010558.1:171533-183298 GCA_003113815.1 Sphenodon punctatus | reverse complement strand
GAGCGTGGGGGGGCAGTGCTGTGCAGCCGCACATTGCGCCGCGCGGCCCCGCCCCGATTCCCCGCCGGGATCAGCCGGCACGTCTATTCGGGCCATTTTTTGATCACAGGGAGTGGTTATTTCATTCACCGCCACCAGGGATTCGCTGTGGTGAATCGGCCCAGCGTAACGTCTGAAAATACCCATTGTCCATCCCTCCAAAAGAGCATATCCAGGCCTTCAATATCCCATAAACTGCCAGGTAAAATGGCGCAGGTCCTTTTCCCTACCCCCTAGAAAGGAAACAGTGGGCAAGCCATCCCAACATATGTTGATATAAATAAGTGCAGCATCAAAACTAAATAATTCTATTTTGTTTAGTTCAGTGACTGGCTTTCAATCAAACTGCTCTCATTTACTCCAGCAGGGAAATTGGCCCTCATAGCACAATGCAGGAAAATATATGAGGCCTTGCTTTTGCCAACACTTGCAAGGCTGGGGCTTCAGTATGCATGCGGAGCCCTGCGGGCCCTTGTGTACAGATCAAGAGCCTACTGCATGCCAAGGATTGCTAGCATACCCCTCTGTGCACTTGTGGCCACAGGTACAGCAGGGATGTTAGGGGTGATGGGTGAGGTGGTGAGCTATGATTATGTAGACATCTGTGCAGACCTCGGTCAAACAAAGGCAGAGAGTATGGTGCCAGGCCATGCCTCTGCAGTGCATTCTACTGGAGCTACACATGCAGCCTAACTTTGTTTAGTGGTGGGGCATGTGCAGAGCCATCCACAACCCATGTTTGGGAGATCCCAGGAGTGTGCTCAGTGCTGCTTGCACAGCCTTACTGCTGGAAGTACCATACCAGTTTCAGCCACTGGGAGGATCAAAGCCTATGGCAAGAAGCTGAAAAACAATTCCCAAAAAAGGACTCCAACAAAGAACTAACCCATTAAACTGCACATCAACGGCTCTCCACTGCAGAGCAACATCTCTTACCTGACCAGAGCTTTGACAGTAGATCTAACCACACTGGAGAGCAGGAAGAGGGGCGTGACAAGAATGTGGAAGAGAGAGAGTGAGGCAAAGGCCACTGATGGGGAAAAGTCCTCCTTTTTATTCAGGTGAGCATGGACCACAAAAGTCTTTTTTTTAAAAAAAAGAAGAAAAAAAAAGGAGAGAGAGAGAAAATTATTCTAGTCAGTCTTTTTCTGAAAGAAGAAAATACACAGAAAATATTTATCATATTCCAAATCTTTGGCTTGACAGTTTCCTGCTTTAATTGGGAAACACTGTGCAACTAGACACTTCAGAGTTCCTCTAGGCAGCCTAAACATTGTTGCAAACAGCTGCAAACACAGCAGTTATATAAGAATACATATTTTTGTCCCTTGTTGCTAGAATTCTCTTCATCTACTGGCCTGAGGAACAGTGTTGGCTATGGAACAGGCAAAGAGGGAAAGTACATGAAAGCAGATGATTCAGCATTTAGCTACTAGTGCACAGTGAGGGTGCTAGGAAGCTAAACCACCAGAGAAGAAATTCTGCAAGGAATTGTGTCCCAGAAGGTAAACTTTAGTGGTGGAGTATGGGAGGCATTTTTGCCTCCCATGGGAGCAAAAAAACATCTAGTATGGGACGCATTTTTGCCTCCTGCATTTGTCTCGTCTTGCCCACTCAACTAATTAAAAATGCTTTTCACCCCTACCCACACCCTGCACAGTCCTGAAGAACTGTGTTGTAGCGCATGCGGTGGGAGGGGGGAGAGGACTTGCTCCGCACTAAACAGCTGATCAGTGGGGAGAAGACTAGCTCCCCCTGCAGGAAGTTCTATAAGGTTTGCTCTCCACTAATCAGTTGTTCAGCAGGGAGCATGCCAGCCCTGCCTGCAGTGCTATGGGACAGGTGGGGGGTTGTCTTGCTCTTCCAGTTTGGGCACAAGTCTGCTCCACCCAAATGCTGCAGGAGCAGACTTGTGTCCACCCAGTGGCACCTGCAGGAAGGGAAATATTCCCATGCCAAACAAGAGCAGGGACTGTGACTATGTGTAGTAAATGAAAGGCCCTTTTGACACAGACACTCTAACACTGATAAAATGGATGTTACATTTTATTATACATGTTGCAGGGCACTCACAGAGCACACCTGCAGCCCTGCAACATGTATGTGTGAAAAGGGCCATCGTGAGAAATGACTCTTGTCCCCTCTTTACGGATGCATCCATGCAAGGACTTATGGGACTGAGCTGAACTCAAAGCTCCAGATCCTCCAGTTACCAGAATATGTTCTAAGAGGAACTTAATAAAGAGCTACACTCGCTGATTGTGCGGGGAGGCAACTTTCCATTCCTTGATTCTGAACACAAGACTGGTCTGTCTTTGCTCACAGTACACTTCCTCAGCCCAGATCACAGGGACAGAGACAGTGTAACTCTAAGTACACAAACCAACAGTTCGGAACCATAAATGCTTATTGGAAACCTGCAAAGTCCACTTAAATTGAGAATAAGGAATCCTGCTAGGAATGAAATTCCTTCTATGTAGTCCTTGTCCATGAAAACTCTGCTCAAGATTCTGTTGCCTAATTTTGTGCCACATTTGATGCGTCAGCTGTGATGAGTAGCATCTTATGAGGCAAATAGTCCCCTTTATTCAATGTCACTATGCACAAAGACAAGCAGTATCTGGCAAAGGGATCAAGAATTGGCTTTATACGAGTGTCTAATCCCTTAACTGCCAATTCGTACTGGATAAAAACTTAAGAATTTCCACAACACATCAATTCAACCTCCTTGCTCTAACAGTGGCCAGTACTTGATGCCTTAGTGGAAGGAAGACACAGGGAACATGTGGAATGATCGATTCCCTGCCTTCACTTCCAGCAGTCAGAAGTTGCATTTCCTAACTAGCTTGGCCAATAGCTATTCGTTGGGCCCAATTCCTTTGAATTCATTCAATCCTCATCTAGTGTCTTATAGTAGGAATGGTCCCATTGAAGTTAAGCTTGTTCACAGTACACTCCCTCAGCCCAGACCACAGGGCCAGAGACCGTGTTCAGCATTTTGCCTTTAATTTTTTATTTTTTATTTTTAGAAAAAATAGGATTTCTTCGCTTGTTTTATTGGTGCTGTGCTTGGAAGTACTCAATTCTGAATCTACCAGCAACCCATTAAATGTCAAATCAAATGACCCAGACTTGAGTCTTGGGCCCTGAGCACAGTGGCTGGCATGTCAACTCGTCCAAGGAGTTCTGGCCAGAGACCTGCAGCTTTGCTAAAGGTCCTCTCAGGGCTGATCAGGCCATGCCCCTCCCTCAGCCTTACTCCATGCTCCAGCTTCCCAGTTGGATGCTGGCCTGTATATAAGGCCATTCCAAAGCCACAGAAAGCTAGGTGGATCATCAGTCTATTTCCATTTCTGATTTGTTCATGTTTCTCTGCCTGAGTGCGTTTGCCTGTGTGCAACTCCCCTTGAGCCTGCTCTGTGATTACCCTTCAGCCTGCGCCTCTGACCCTGCATGCTTGTCCGTCCATCTGCCTGACCATCTGTCTGTCCATGTCTTCCTCCTGGTCTTAGTGCTTGTTTCCCATCATGATGTACTGCCCTTCTGAATTCTTGGACTCGGATCCTGCACAACTCACTCTGGATTAGGGATGGGTGAACGCGGTTTGGATGTTTGGAGTTCGCACCGAACTCGGTCTGTTCGGACGTCCGAACTGAATGTCCGAACCGAACTCTTGAATGTCCGAACAGTTTGGTCGTGTTCAGATGAATCTGGATAAGTTCGGGGGCAGGAAAAACGTCTTTCCAGGGCCAAAAATTAGGTTTTGTTTTCGATTTCGTTTCGGTATTTTTGAATGTTCGGCCAAACTGAACTTGGCTGAACCGAACCATCGAACCCGAACTCGGGTTTCGAACTGAACAACCGAACCGCGTTCTGTTTGCCCATCCCTACTCTGGATCAGATCCTGCACTGACTCACGCCATGTTTCTACCCTGGAACCCATCCCGCTGCATGTTCCTGACATGTACATTAAGGATCAGATACCTACAGCCATTTTTTAAAGCAAGTTTCATACTTACTATAAGTACAGCTGCAATTGGTATTGCTGCATTCATGAAAACTGTAAAGAAAGAAGTGTATCGTCAGTGGCTTAAATACAGTTTCAAATAAAAGAGATCAAATATAGTTTGTCTATTGATTTCAATGGATTTCAACCCAGCCTTTACCTCTCTGTCAGCATGATCCTGAAGCCATTTGGCACGGACACTTGCCTTCTGTGCTGACACAATCACTGGCACTTGCATTGGTGCTAGATTTTAGCACCAATGCCAAATAGCTTCATGATTGTGCTGTGTCTTAGTTTGCCATCTGTACTTCCCTTTTCTCATCCCAGACTGCAAGTCAGAGATTCCCAAATTGTGGGTCTGGACACCAAATGGCATCTGTCATTGGTGGGGGTCTACAATCCCAGCTGATATATGATAAACTTGCTGTCTAAAGTGATGGGATTGTATCTGTCTCAAAATAGGCATATGCAGGCAAAGGTTTTGGAAACCACTGCTGTAAGCGCCGGGGCACGGACTGTGGATACTAGTATGACAGTGCCTTACTCTCATAAGACTCATATGGGACCTTTGGACATTACCATAATACAGATAAGTAATAATTAAAGTGCAATATCCCCTTGCTCTTGACAGTATGTTCTTTCCTGTACTTCGGTGTCATTAGTTTCCCTTAATCAATCACTATTGATCTTACAGGTTATTAAGCAAAGATGGTTGGGGATTTGAAGGAATTTGTGGTCCTTGGCTGGGGCCCGTTTTCAAACTGGACATGTTTTAACTACTCTGCAGTGATTAATTAACTATGCAGAAGCACAGAAAAATTCTTGCTGGTTTGAGTCAACTGCAGTTTCCTTTATCTAAACTTTAGAAAATGATTTAGTAATCACCAAACCAGATTTGCTTGAACTTTTGGTTTGTTCAGTCCTGCTTAGATGACTAAAGCCCTTTTTACATGGGCCGTGGGGTGGGTGGGGGGGTGTCAGTGTGCACTGCGGTCCGTGTGTGGTGGGTGGGGAGAGGGTGTAGACGGGCGCACACCCATCTACACCCACCTCCACCTATCAACATGCACAGAGAAACCGTCGTTTTTGCCGGTTGCTCCGTGGAGCACGCATGCATGCACCTCCCCTGCCACGGAGTGTACACAAGCGGCACCCATGCATGAAAACCCAGAAATCTGGGTGTTCTTGCATGGGTGCCGCACATGTAAAAAAGGGCCTAAATATAACAGAGAGACTTTTTAAAAAATCTGTTGAAATCAAAGAAAAATATAAAGTCACTCGTAATAAGGAGTTATCTGAAAAGGTCACAGACAAATAATTGATTCAAATTCTTGTTCTCAAGCTTCCTGCACCCACTAGTGGAAAGGCTTGGGATTTATGCAGGCTCTGCTATGCCATTTCTGCAATAGCTAACACACAAAACTCAAAGACATCTGCTTCTTGCCATTACTGAATATACCACTTTTAATAAGATAATTTAGCATAATAGATGGAGCCTCACTGCAAGCTGGGGGGAAATACTGATTGTTTTATACAACTACAGAGATAAGAGGTTAACTACAGGTTTTTATTATCTAATCATTTCTCTAGCCAATGTTCAGACAGTAAAAAATATTCCCATATTTTATCTTCTCCAGTTAAGTGTCCTCAATTGACCCTCATGGAGATTTGGCTGTCTCCCTGGATCTCTTTTCATGGGTATGTGCTCCCTGATTATTTGTGTGTTGTCAGACATTTGCAGAATACCATTCCAAACTTCCCCCCCTTTATTTATTTTTTTAACTGAATCGAGAAACATACTTCATACTCATATGTTTCTATACATTTAAAAATGAATTTGTTACAGGATTGAATGTAGTTGAAATTCTTATGTATAACATGCACACTATGGGTATTTTCAGATGTTACGAGATCACGGTAAACCACAGTGAATACCCACATGGTGATCGTGGTCCCATAACATCTGTTGGGGGGGAACGGAAGCTCCCCACCAGATGTTCACCCCCGTGAATCATGGGGGGGTGGGGGAATCACATTCAACACGTAAACAGAGGTCCTGCCCGGACCATCTCCGTTTGTGTGTTGAATGTGATTCCCCCCGTGATCAAGGGGACTGTCTCGTCTGTCCCCTGACCACGGCCCGGAATCAGCAGCGGGATTCTGGGCTGTGGTCATCACCCGGGGGGGCTGGCGGACGCTGCGGACGCATTGGCCGTGGCACCCACCTGTCTCTCGGAGGGCGGGCGGCCGGGGGAGCGTGGGGGGTGGGGGAGGTGGGACGGTGCGGTCGCACGTTGAGCTGCGCGGCCCCGCCCCCTCCCCCGATTCCCCGCTGGAATCAGCCGGCACGTCTGTTTGATGGCCATTTTGATCCCGGCGGGGGATCAATGGGTGATTCCGTGACGGGGTCAATACCGGCCCCGTCACGTCTGAAAATACCCATTATGTATTTTAAATTGTTTTATATATTTTTATATGCATATTTTTTTATTGTTGGAAGCCGCCCTGAGCTGTTTTCAGGAGGGGCGGGGTATAACTTTAGAAAATAAAAATAAATAAAATAACATCATATTCCTATATTATACACTATGCAGAACGTGGTTGCTGCACTGGTCCAAAATGTAAGACATGGATATTTTTTCATTGGGCCAACCTCTGTTGGTGAGAGTTTGCTTCCGACATCAAAAAGTTGTAACCGCTGGAGTTGATGGCCTTTAATACACAGACGAGGGGTGGGTAGGTGTTTTGGCATAGTAGATGGAGGTGGGTGTAAATAGACACACACACACCTCCACCCATCTCCACCCACGGAGCCTCCTCTGTTTTACTGGAGGGCTCCATGGGTGGAGGTGGGTGGAGGCAGGTGTGCGGTGTGTGTGTGGCAGGAGCGCACACACACAAACACCCACCGCTTGCAGTATTTACATGGGTGCATACCCACCGTGCACCCATCCTCCCCCACCATCGGCCATGTACACGGACTGTCTCACCACCACCACACACCCGCCCGAACACCAAGCGGGGGCGGGGCGTCCGTGTAAAAACAGCCGATGTTTCAAGCATACTCCTACCTCGTTACTGAAGGCAGATGAAAGGGGATTCCATATGAGAAGAGGATTTGTCCGAGCTGCATTCAGAAGTCTATTGCATAACTACCCCACTTCATTTTTTTGTCCTCTTTATTTGGTCCAATCATCTTACCCCGGTTATCACAGGTATAAAGCCCTGTTCCCAAGGGGATGCACTGGTCTTCCTTCTCTTGGGGCAGGACCCGGTAGTTACCCTTCAAGTGTCTAAATTTTTGGCGGCTGCTGCTGTCAAACTTACACTAGCTATTCCTAGGGAATCCTGAGACTTCTTTTGAGTCTCATGGGTTTTATCTAACTGGTATTACTTATTTATTCTTTTATTGTTTTGTATTGTTATTTATATTTTGTGATGGCTGATGGCTTTAAACAAATAATACTCATTCATTCATATTCATACCAACAGACGTTGGTCCAATAAAAGCTATCAAAGTACACAAGCAAACAAACAAACTTAACCACCTACCACTGACACACCTCAAAAATCCTCCACAAAATTGAAAACTTGGAATTCAAAATGAACGTTAAATTTGAAAACCTTGAAGTATGCAAATGAGCAGCTAATGTCATACAAATAACCTTAACCTGACCCACAACACGCTATCCTCCGACTTTCCTTCCTGCACAGCTGTCTCACAGTGTGCACACTATGGAGCTATTCTGAGGCAGGACTCTGGATGAAAGTTGTTTTTATAGACCTGTATGAATTCTGTAAGCCTTCAGGTGTGGATGTCTGAAATCCACTAAACATCTTTGCTTTGTATCATTATCCACTTTAACTATGCAGTATATGGATTTCATTTTCTCTCTCTTAGCAGGGGCTCTGGCAAAGCTTGGAAAGTGGGATGGTCTCAAATCATCCTCAAACTGTCAGTCCTCCAACTGTCACTCAAACTGTCACTCCTTACCACAAGGCAACCTGGAGCGACACCCTGGGACATGCTACTTTCTCTATGTCTGGGGACCCTACTGTAGTCCCCATTTTTACCAGGGCAAAGTGCAAGTTCCCACTCCCTCTCAGCTGGCCCCCCAAACACAACTACTTTTAGGGCTCCATGACAGGTGCCCCCAAGGGGGCATGGCCACAGGGGAAGGGGCACAGTCATTGGGGCCCCACACTTTATCTTAACCCTGTGCCTCACAATGTCTAGGCACTGCACTTCCTATATCGTTTCATTTCCCTGCTCCACATAGTCTGCTTATGTGTACTTGTTGGTATCTTAACCTTCTTCTCTCCGGTCACAGAAAAGAGCTAGGGACATGTAATACTACGTATATACATGAAGAACAGCCCCTAGAGTCCTTTTCTCTAACTACTGACTCACCAGCTCCATATGGAGATCTCACTATTTCAATTCCTTCTTCTCAGTGCAAACTCTTTCACCTTGTGCACATCCTATTTTTCCTCTCACCAAATTAGGATCATTATGGATGCATTTGGTTCCCAGTCTGACCTAGCTTTTGCCATAGCCATCTGCCCCTGGGTCATGTAGTGTTAGCAAGGGTTGTACAGGAACTGTGTAGATTTTATATGGAGTCCATGAGGAGTTAACGTTCAATAGTGCCCATAATTGATAAGAAATTCCTTTTTCAGCTGTATAGCACAGGGGTGGGCAAAGTTTTCTAATCCCAAGAGCTGCATCCACAATGGGGTCAAAAAGCCACATATGGCTCTAGAGCCACAGTTTGCCCACTTCTGCTATATAGTTCTGCCAGCTCCCTTCGACACATAAAATTAATTGAGACCACTGACCCTCATCAAGACAAACAGATGAAAACATAGGCCCTTTTTACATGGACAGAGGTGGGAGGGTGGATGGGTGTTTTGGAGGTGCATGTGTGTCCCTTTATCCACCCACCTCCACCCACCGAGCCTCCTCTGGTTTTCCGGTGGGCTCCGTGGATGGGTGATGGGTGGAGGTGGATGTTGCGTGGGAGCGCGCATGCACGCACCTCCACCCATCCTGTTTGGTGTTCACCATGGGCGAACACTAAGCGGACACCCATTCCCCACCACCACCACCAGCCGTTTATACGGATGCCCCCCCCCCAAGTCGGGAGGGGGAGTGTCTGTGTAAAAACAGTCATATTTGGAGATCAACCCTTATTGAGTTAAGAGAAGCAAAAGGAGCTTTTACTTTGAAATACTTTTCCTTTTACTTAGTAGAAGCAAGTCCTCTCTTATACGCATGCATACAACATCAAAGTAGTAATCAAGAAAGCACTGGCATAACAAGAAAAGGGAAGGGCGAGAGCGTCCCTTCTTGATATTCTGAAGGGCCATTTCCCTCTGTTCAAATTTAGGGCCTCGTCACTATAGCTACCAACTCTCAATTTTTTATTTTTTTTTCTAAACTAACATGACATAGTCATGAATTAAGGAAGAAGAGGTGGTGCTACTGTCCTTCCCACCATTTCCAAAAGAGTGGCATCAGGTGGAACAGAACACAGCCCAGTGTGGAAATTCTGATTCTGGCAGCAACACGGGACAGTCACCCCAGTCTGGCTCCAGCAGCAACACGGGGGACTTCCAACTCAATATCAACAGCAGCACAGGAGACTCCTCAGTGTTTTTGCAGAACACTTAATAGCAGTGTCAATGGAGCCATGGAAGATGGGAGGCAAAGACTGAGGGACAAGGAGCGACTTTAGGGATCAAGGTGTTTGCTCTCAGCTGAGACCCTGATTACAAGAAACGCCTGGCCAATGTGCTAGGCCATTTACCATGTCTCCAAGGTCAGAAAGCACATATTCGATAAGGGTGCCCACTGCAGTTGATCATGGGCAAATCAAAGGGCACCCAGGACACATAAAATTCTAGGTGTGGAAGGGATCTCAAGGGTCATCTAGTCCAAGTCCCTGCTCCAAGGCAGGATGCCGTAGCACTACAGCATCAGAGGGTAATTTCAGACGAGATGGGGCGGCATTCACCCCGTTCCGGAACCACCCAAATGATTCCCTGCCGGGATCACTCCGGCACGTCCAACAGACGTGCCAGCTGATCCTGGCGGGGAATCGGGGAGGGGGAGGGGCCGCGCGGCGCGGCGCACCGTGCGGCCGTGCGGCTCCGGCCCCCCACGCTCCCCCGCCCGATTTAACCACGGCCTGGAATCCCGCCGGGGATTCTGGGCCGTGGTTCCCGGCCAGACGTTACTTTCTGTTGGTTCCTGCCGGGGATCTCTTTGACCATGCTTGCGGCGCCTGTCCGACGGGGAGCCCCGGAAGTATGGTTGAAATTGACCCCATGTGGGAATCGACCATGGTGAACATCTGGCAGCCGTCTAACAGACGTTCAGGGCGCTTTGGCCCCATGTGGGTATTGACCATGGTTCACTGTGATCTCGTCACGTCTGAAAATACCCAGAGACCCTCCTGTCCAGTGCCACAGGGTTTTGTTCTCCTTCTAGAAAAATAGTTTTGCCATCCTACCAATGAATCTAACCTTCTCACCAAAGCTGCCTGGGCGTTGCTGTATATTGTAGTCATGATGTAAACAGTAACTATGCATTCCCTATGCCTATACCAAAAGGTAGCCTTGGAGGCAAATGTATAACAAGGCATAAAGCTGCATGCCCAGTGACAGATGGTTATGCAGCCCACATGCTGTAGCAGAGAACAGAAAGGCAATACATTACAATGAGTGACAGAGCATTTCTGAGTTCAGTAATTCCAGATGAACTGGATTCTGTTAACAGCACTTTGTTCTTAGAGAAAGGAAGACTGAGCATTAGGATATGAAGTAACTGAACACCCCAGATCAGGGACACTCTTCTGTGCTTTCTTGTAGAAAGCCTACAATCATTTTGCTTCTAATAGTTTGAACAAGAGATCATGGGAAGAAGAAAATCATTTCTCTCTTGTCTCTTGCTATATAGAGTCCATGCCAAGTCTTCTAACCTGAATGTCTGGGAATATCTCTCTCACTGGCATTGTGTAAAACACGCTCATAGGAACCTGCTGTTCAACTAGTAATGAATTCGTTGTTAGGAGTCCTCACTGAAAATACTTTCTATCTCAGCCAAGCAGTTTGAGCTTCATTGATTTGGACAGACAATTCATCAGATGGCCCTAATTTCCACAAACATACCCACAACACCTTCAAGCAATACAGCACATGTGCAAACCCCCTACATTTATACCCTAAATGTACACATGCAATATCTGGAAGAAAGATACCAACTACCAACCAGAGTACTGAAATGTAGATTATTATTTTTTACAATCAGAGTGATCTATTCTCAAATGTTGGGGGTGCAAATGTTGCAAGCCAATGAAAATCTGCCCCTGTTCAAAGCAAACTTATTCCAAGTGCTTGATTTCACTCAGGTTAATGGTTGAGTAGCGGTAAAAGATGAACTGTTCAAAGAATCTCAGTTCAGAAAAGTATTTAAAAACAAATTCTGGAAAATATTATATTCTATTACTACTGTTGTTCTGATTTATGGCTATTCTCCCTTTTGTCCAGTGCAATCTAAAATATCTCCAGCAGCACTGTATTCATCAATTTTGTTTCCCTTAAAAACTGAAATTTTACATAAGCAGTGGCTAACTATAGCTTTATACAAGGAGAATGAGAGATGATGTACTATCATGTACATGAGGTACTATGATGTATATATGCGTGTGTGTGTGTG
>QEPC01010558.1:140530-150929 GCA_003113815.1 Sphenodon punctatus | reverse complement strand
CCCACTCCCCCCACCCCCGCAATTTACTCACCATGGTGGGGCCGGCTCCAGCTTGCGGAAACAGCTTGCATACTTTCGTTTGGGCAGCTTCTGTTAGACAAATCAGTGTCTAACAGAAACTTAGAAAGGGAGTACCGCTGAGGCGCCATTTGCATCCCCAGTACATGCCGTTCGACTTGGCCTTGGGGGGGAGGGGAAGCTTGGGGAAGTGTAATGGAGAGGAGTCTGGGGGCTCACAGTCATCAGCAGGGCTACAGCAAAACTCCCAGGTTTCCCTGTTGGGGTGAAAGGTACTTTTGTACGGATGCAGTGCAGCAAACTTTTCGGGTGTTTTTAGACAAGTGCCTACCCACCCATTACCCAACCATCACCCACCCATCATGTATTGGCGCCCTGTGTAGCCCTGCAACATTTATGATGGGTGGGTAATGGGTGGAGAGGTGCTTGTCTAAAAACACCCTTTGTTCCAGCCACCCGAGTGATTTGGTGAGTGGGGTGGCTTGATCGGGAGGTGAGGGGAGCCAGAGCCACCAACCCCTCAGTGCCCCACGCAGGACAGATTGAAGGGCGGTGGGCCCCCGAGGGACGTAGGGGCAATGCCCCTCCTGGTCCCCCAGGACTCCCCCGGCTGGCAGAGGCTTTTAAAGATAATAATACATTGGCCACGTTGCGGTGAATGTTCGGAGCCATCTCGAAGAACCTTGTTTAGAGAGGCAGAAACCTTCTGAAGGTTCTTCGAGATGGCTCTGAACATTTTTACTGGTTGTGTGTGCATGCGCACACTACTCACACACACACACACACACCCGAAGGCTTCCTAAGGAAGCCTTCAGGGACAAAAGGGAAGCGTTCTCCCTTTATGCGGAGTGGGTGGCTAGAAGCGCCATCCATTCCGCATAAAGGGACCCTGCAATGAAATAGTGCCGCAGGGGGCACTATTTCATTGCAGGGGCTGGGCAGGGCTAAACTTCATACCCGGGCGCCCGATAGAGGTGACCTAAGAGCTGCACGTGCGTCAGCAGCTCTTACTTAGCCTCCGCGAGTCCCTTCCTCCCTTCCTCCCTGGATGCAGATCGACCGCAGTGCTGAGGAGAGGAACAGTCACTGTCAGATGGTGTTGAGTGTCTGCAAGTTGCAATATGCCCTTTCTCCCTGCATGGGGAAGTGATTCTCAGTGAGAGGGTAGGATGCTGCCCTGTAAGGCTGCACCCTCCCAGGGCTAGGCTAGGCTTCACCCATCCGCAGAGCTTACTGGCAGCACTGTGGGACAGGTGGCGGCGGTAGCTGGACCAGGGATGAGAGAACAAAGTCAACAGCTAGAGAGGGATGGGAGAGGCACCCACTTCCTCTGATCCAGCACGGAGTTTAGTGATGGTGGCAGGAGGATCAGGGGCAGGAGTGTCCCATCTCATCTCCTTTACTCTCCAAGGGAGCAGGTTGGGGATAGGGAACACCTACAGGGCAACACCTGTTGTACAGTCTCTCCTTTCTGTGTTTGGAGTGGGATTTGTGTTTCCTGATGCCCCCCTATAATTTCTGATCACTGATTCTATACTTGATGAATCTGCCTAAATTTTGCACATTTTACTATGATGTGGTAGTCGTTTATCATGTGCAATTACATGCTGTGCTGGTTGTTGGGGAGGTTATCTTTACTAGCAGTAACTGAACAGTATATAGTTGCTGATCCTGTAATATGTTCCCTGCATAATTCCAGTTCCCTTTTTTCTGCAATAGACTCCTCTTGCCCACAATTTGAATGGGTGTATTAATCGATCACAGCAACTAAGGGCAAGCTAAGGGATGGTGGCTTCAGTAGCTGCTATCAAGTATGCTCAATTCATCTGCACATGGCCAGTAGTAGAAAAGTACTAATTTCTCATGCATATCAGTTTATCACATTACATCAGTGTGTTGCACCCTGAGCACACTAGGCTGGAGCCTCCCCCGCACCCATGCTGGGACTAGCAGCCCCCATGCCCTCCTGGAGCAGCAGCTATGGGAAAGGGAACCCGCCCTCCCGGGTGAAGGAGCACAGCCCGCGAGCCTGGGTTCTCTGTTAAGAGGTTTGGGGGGAGCTAGGGTGTTAGAGCAGGGTGGACTGGACCCTCATAATCAGTTCATGCTGCCCCCACCCATAATTTAATTTGTGCCCCCAGAGCAATGTGAATTGATTATATGGGGGCACAAATGAACTGGTTATGGGGTGCGGGTTTAAAGACAGTATTCCTGTTAGCAATAACTTCATTAAGAAAAGATAGTGAAATAGCAGTCATAATAATCTCAGAACCATATTTGCAGATTTATTTTCCAAGATAGAATATATATTGCTTTACGTCCTAAATTCCTACCTAAGATAGTATAAGTAAGACAGTTGTGAAAATGTGGCCCTTTTTACATGGGCCTCTCCCACCCATGAACACACAAATTTCTGTGTGTTCGTGGGTTGGGGGAGCCCTGTGTGCACGCACACATGGTGTGTGGGGGTGCATGCATGCCTGCCTAACACGCCTCACCACCACCCTCACTCGTCCCCACGCACGGAGCAACCAGGGGAAATGGCGGTTACTCTGTGGGTGTGGATGAGTGGGGGTGAGTGGGGATGCATGTGCAGCCATGTGCATGCCCTGTCCATGCACTGGCATGCCCACGGACCTCCCCCACCCGGCGGAGCCATGTAAATAAAATAAATAAATAAATATTTATTGTTTGACCATCGGTCCTCAACAAGCATATAACAAACAGACAAAATAGACCAAGAATACAGTACAAATTCGGAATTACATGTAGAAAACCAGCTACTCGTTAAAAATAAAATGGGTATAAAATGTATATATTGATCCTCATAAGAGGCCAAATTTATCTTTCCCTACATCCTTAGCAGCACACATACCTATAGGCTCATCCCCTATACTCTGGGGAGATTGGGAAGGGAAGGGCGGAGCCATGTAAAAATAGCATGTGAGGAGCCACTCGAAGAAGAACAGAAGGTTGCTACTTTGCAAACAAGGTTCTTTGAGATGGCTCAGAACATTCTCACAACACCCACCCTTCCAGCCCCGCATGGAATTTTTTTCTTATATTTCTAGAAAGGTTTGGAAGGAACTGTCATTCTGAGGGGGAGAGTGATTTTTATACTTGAGGAGCTCGAGACCATCATGTGGTCTATTATTTTAATAGGGTGAGCGTACACAACCCAGTTGTGAGAATGTTAGGAGCCATCTCGAAGAACCTTCTTTACAAGGTAGCAACCTTCTGATTAGCACATGGGCAGGAGCTGTTTGTAAACAAACAGCTTTATCTCCCCATCTGTGTCCTGCTGTTGCTGCTGCTGCTGCTGCAGAGGAAGGTGAGGGATAGGGACTGGAGCCAGGGAGGGGAGGTAGCAGAAAAACTTAGGCTGCATTCTCACCTGGTGGTGGAGGCAGCAGGAGGGATGAGGGAGACACAGTGCGGAGGAGCCAGCAGCAGGGAAAAGAGCCGGTGCAGATCTGCCCGGCTCTTTTCCCGGCTGCCGACTCCTCTGCCCTCCCGCCTCCCTCACCCCTCCTGCTGCCACCACTGCCGGGGCAGGTGAGGGGGCCGTCCCTGCCGTCCTGCCTACAGGCCCCCCCAAGGGCGGGGCCCAGGTGCAAATGCGCCGCCCCCCCCCCGCACCACGGTAGCTACGCCACTGATCTGGATGGTTCTGAATAAAGGTGATGGTGGCCCATAGGCCAAAGCAGGTCCAAGTGGGCCACAGCAGGCCACCGTTAAATTTGTTAACACTCGATGACACCAAGATCCTTCTCCCGAGTGGTTACACCCAGATCAGAACCTAGCATCGTGTATGTACAGTGAGGATTATTTTTCCTATGTACATCACCTTGCATGTATCCTTCCTCTTATCCCATGACTACTTAGTTTGCTCAGGGGTCTCTGGTGAGGATTGCTGTCAAAAGCTTTTTGAAAATCCAAAATATACTATATCAACTGGATCACACCTATCCACGTGTTTATTAACAATCTCATAAAATTCAAGTATGTTAGTGAGACATCACTTCCCTTTGCTAAAGCCATGCTGGTTTTTATCCATCAAATCATGCTTGTCCATATAAAATTAAGTGATTTTGTGTACATAGACACTGCAACAGCGTCAGCCTCTTCAGGAAACCCACAGTGGAAATGTGGGATGTTTCTACTGTGGGGGTTAAACAAGCAACTTCCCCAAGATCTGTAATTTGCACCCATCCACTTTTTCAATGGGTTAAATATTTATTTATTCCCCCCCCCCAGTTTTTAAATGTTTCCTTCGCCCTTCCCACATGGCTCAGAGCGGCTTACAAGACAAATAAAAACAATGTATATAAAAATGGTATAAAAACCCCAAACCTTTTCCCACCCGCACCCCAACTCCCTACATCAAACACCCACCAACCCCCCTATTCCCTATCTGTGTCTGCCAAATACATAGGGACTTTGTGATTTCCTAATCTTAAAGACCTGATGCAGATGAAGCTCCCACTGACTTGACATTGGGTAAGACCACATGAGACAGTAACCCATACTGACGACCTTACCCCACAATAGCCTATGATGCAGCTGATCATCAGGCCAGTGGTCACCAGATGTTTGCCCACTTCTGCCCCAGGGCAGGCAGCCGGCTACTACATGATGCGTCCGCCGGAGAAGGCTGGTGACTCATCGCTGGCTACTGTTGCCCCACCTGGGTCAATGTGGGGTAACGGGATGCTTCCCATCAGGCTAGTCTGTGCAGCCCCATAATGAGGTCAACTGGCACCATAGAACCATGGGTGAAGTTCACCATTCCTCTGTGTCTACATCACAGCAGGGGGCAGGATAGTGGGCAGACCAGGGTTGGGTGGGTGAGGTGGGGCCAGGCACCTGCCCATGTGGACAGCTTCTTGGCCTGCTTCGAAACATGGCAGGACATGCGACGGTGGCCCACCTGCCTGGTTTCCCTTGGAGGGCAGGGGGGACAGACTGTCTGGACTGCTTTCCCCACTAGCCCAAAGTGTGGCAGTAGCATTCGCCCTCTGGGGTGGGCGGGGGATCTGGCTCGCTCTGTCTCATGTGACTTTACACTAAGAGTTGCACACATGTATAAGGCGGCAGGACTAAATACTCTAGGAGCAATCACTGTACAAGTGGGAAGAGGAGACCAAAAGGCTGTGCATGGGTAGTTATGCAGATGAGGGGAAGGGTATGTGAAAGGGACAGCATAACAAGCAGATTTTATATGACACATGAAACCATACACGTGCATGAGATATGACTGGGATTTTTACCAATTAAAACATGTACTAGGCATATCTATTGGAAAAAAGGCATTCAAGGCAACCAGGCAAAACACCACCTATAGTAACTTAAATAAGTAGTACTTCTTCCTTATGTATTTTTGGCCACACTGAATAATATACACAAATTAGGCTAAAAAGGGGCCAAAACAATGTACCTCTTTCTTTTAAAATATCCATAGTCTCCTCTAGTATAATTCTAATGAACATTTTTAAGATCTCGATATTAAATTGCACTTTATTCTTTTCACTGAGTGGAATATTCACTCGCAAAAGACCCCCAAATCGAATGTCAGCTAAGGTGGCGACACATCCCATTCCTCCTCGACAAAAACCCCAAGAATGAAAATACAGTTTGTAGCAGGGCATGATCCTGTCCCCTAGGGGGTGGGATTCTAGGTTACAGGGACTTAGCTCAGTGCCCACTACATGGACATACTCTCTTTATGCAAAACCAGTCCCAGCTCTGTAATTCGTATTTAGAACACCGCCTGTGATCTTCGTTCTAGTCTCCTCCTTCCCAGTCCTCTAGTTTAGGGACCAAGCCCCCAAAGTGTGGGGATCAAGCCCCTAGTTCTCACAGAGTCTTTGTTAAACCCTGTCACCTGAAGATCCCACTTAGCTGTGTCAGCTTTCCTACTGGTCTGCAGCCACAGAATCCCAGTGAGGCTGTTAACTCTATAGCCTCAGTTCCTCCTCATGAGCCTATGCAAAGGCCTCACTAGAGAGCTTTACTCTGGAGCTCGTCTCACGTTCTCTCCCCTCCCCCGAGGGCTAAAGTCCTTAAATACCCAGCAGGCTCCTTGTTGGCTGGGTCTGACTGGTGCAAACTATCCATTCCAAAACAAGTAGTTAAGAAGACTACTTTCACCTGTACTTAGAAGCAGCTCAAGGCGCTGTTCTTTCATCATGTGTGCCTGTCAGTCTCTGTGCTAGCACTGTATTTTAAAGGGCCAATCTCCTACACCCTGCTACACAGTTAATGTTTGCAGTCACTGCAAGTAACCGAGCCAACCACTTTTTTCTCTTAATGATGTCAATGCAGCTGAAGATGTCTCCCAAACAGAACATAACTCACAAAACAGTACTATGAAAATTCAACTTTTCCAGTTCACAGGTCTGCACAGGTAGTGTACATGGCACAGAACAAATATGGCAAGATTGCAGTTCCATGTAACAGGCTCCCAAATGAAACAGGTTCATGGCAGAGTTACTGGAGTCCTGTAGACCAGGAGAGGGTTGTGAGTGTGAATCTCAAAGACTCCAGCTGAGTGGGAGATTGTACCCTTCAGCTATGACTGCAATCACAAAGAGTGTTAACACATGAGATGATAGCAAGCTGGAGCCTGTGTTTGGTCTGCAGAGCCCCCACGCACATGTTTTGTTTAGCATGTCCAGCCTAACAAACAGTGGCAGAAAATTGAGGAAAAGTGCCAGAAATAATATCCTGAAGAGTCCCAAAATTCTTGGACAGTCTGTTTCTTCTGTTTTCTTTTACCTTTTCACTTTTAGGAGCACTGTTTTGGCGTGCTCCAAAAAGCTAAAGAAAACAGTCAAAGTTCCAGTGGGAGCCAGAATGAGACAGCGCTTGCTCCTCAAACTGCTCTAGGTGCTGACTCTAGGGTCCTGGTGGACCTATTAGCGGGCAGAGGCTGCATGCACCCTAATAAATGGGAGGCAGCCCCGTGGGTGCACATTAGTCCACATGCCAGGCTCCACATTCTCCAAGAGTGGGGGCTGGATGGCAGCCCCATGTCTAGTGGGTGGCAAACCTCTGGAGAACACCTAATAAACATTGTAGTTTACTACTGGCTTAAGTTAGATAATGTGGGCTATTGTCTTGTTTGTTTTCACCCAAGGTCTTATGTATTAGAGAAAGTGGCAGCCAGCAGCTCTTCAAGCCTTCCAGAAGAGAAACAAGGATAAATTGGAAGCCAAAATCTGCTATCCACGGTTGCCTATGTTTTCTCCAATTTTTTTCACACAGAAAACGACAATTAAGGTTCACAGGAAAGACAGAAAGAAATTGATGGCCTTTTCCATGAGTCTGGTCAGTTTCATCACTCATCCTTTGCTGACTTTCTCAGCAGCAAGGGAAACAAGAAAGCTTTTTGAAAAGTATAGAAATGCAAAAGTATATATATTTAAAACAAAAAGTAAATGTAGTAGGAAGTTGTAAACAGTGTTGTATGCTTCTCAAGGAGTGCATCCATGAGCTAGCTGAATTTGGAAGCAACAGTCCTGAAGACAGAATTTAAGCAGGAGCAAAGAACATTTGCACACTCTGATGCAAAATCTAGTAAAAATCCATGGTTTAATGCCATGTAGAAAAAAAAAGAAGTTAAGACTATTCAAATCTCATATACAAAATTTAAACTTTCATTTAAAGTTTCCAGTGCAGTTTCCAGTTTCTCTCTATTTGCTATGCTTAAAAAGACACAACATAATCTTTCCCCACTTTGGGGGAAGCTATTGACCCAAATGTAACTACAGTATGTGCTACCATGAGGCTATAAGGATTAAAAAGGGATATATCTTCAGCCATTGATCCTAATATTATATGGAAGCTTAATAACCGTCTTCAGTTGCATGTTGCTGAATCATCATGTCATTTTAGACATTACGAGACCACGGTCAACCACAGTGAATCCCCCTGTGGTGGCCATTTGTCCTGTAACGTCTATTTGATTTCCACCAGATGTTCACCACAGTGAACCACTGGCGGGAATCAAATTGACCACGATTCTGGATCTCCGGCCACCAGGATTGGTCGCTGTGCCCGCCCGTCTCCCGGAAGGTGGGTGGCTGGGGGAGTGCGGGGGAGCGGGGCTGTACGCCATGCAGCTCCGCCCCCGACCCAACCCCCCTCCAGAATCAGGCCGGCATGTCTAAAGGACGGCCAGCCTGATTCCTGATCGGGATCCAAAACGGATCCTGGTCCGTGATTGAGCGCGGCGGGCCTCCAGGCCCGTCCTGTCTAAAAATACCCATCATCATCAGTTCCAAACAAATTCCTGTCCTCAGCCTGTTCATTCATATTTAGAAGAGACTACTTGATGGCATTTAAACATTAAGGGTGATATACCAACAAGATAATGCATATGCAAGCCGTTAGCATGAGTGAGAATCCTACTGAAGTGAATGGGACTTTGCACCCATGCTTACTGCTAGTGTGCATACATCATCCTACTGGAGGATCATGTGGGACATATCTGTGAGTCATTATCCCCTATATCATATTAGTATGTAAGATACATTATGAAGGAACATAGGTCCTGGAAAAACAATTTGTTTTTAAGTGCAGGCACTGGTGATTTGCTACACTTTAAAATAAAAGCATTTTCTCTATACATCTGTATACACATTTCTATACACATCATAGGGTCTGTAAAGCATATGGGAAAAGAGAATTGGTCACCTACCTTGGCGAATTCTTTTCTCCTCTGCTAAGCAGACAGTCTTCCGGCTGGGTAGCTCTACCTTGACCAGCAGAAGGCAGAAGAATCAGAAACCTTCACTGCGCATGCGCCTCCTGTGCTACCCTCCTCACGCCCGACAGTCAGTTCCAAACCGGAGGACCGGCAGCCTTGTGTTGACCACCAAAAAACCCAACAACAAAGAGGCTGTCATAGGATTAACCGATAAACAAAAAACATTCAAAACCGGTTATAATCTCCTTTAGACACAGGAAGGAAATCTCCGAAATGGATGTTTACTCACTAACTATCCAGAACCAATAAACACTCCCTTTTTCCCAAACTGTCTCTGGGTGGGTCCGGAGGACTGTCTGCTTAGCAGAGGAGAAAAGAATTCACCAAGGCAGGTGACCAATTATCTTTTCTCCCCCTGCCACAGACAGTCCTCCGCCTGGGATATACCCAAGTCCTTGAAATCTTAAGGGAGGGACAAGACAGCCTCAGGTGAGTCCACTACCACCTACAGAACTCTCCTCCCAAACGCCGCCTTGGCCGATTGGTAAGCATCGATCTTATAATGTTTTACAAAGGTGTGAATCGATGACCAGGTCGCTGCCCTACAGATTTCATCATATGAAGCTCTCGCCTTGAAGGAGTAAGAGGTAGCAGCCCCTCTCACAGAATGGGGCCAGATTTGAAGAGGAGGAACCCTGTCCTTGGCCCTGTATGCCTCAATAATGGCATGTTTTACCCATTTTGATATTAATGTCTTTGAGGCCTTTGTACCCTTTATGGTTGATCGTAAATTAACGAATAGTGCAGTTGACTTACGAAAACCTTGGATCCTTGCTAAATAAATCTTAAACGCCCTACGCACATCTAAAGTGTGCCATAACTTTTCTTTTGGATGGACAGGGTTGGGACAGAAGGATGATCTCCTGTGATCTGTGAAAAACGGAATTATACTTTGGTACAAAAGCCAGATCAAGCCTGAGTGTAACAGACTGTTTGTGAAAAATGCAGAAGTTCTCCTCCACTGATAGCGTCCCTAGCTCTGACATCCTTCTGGCTGAAGTGACTGCTATTAGAAAAGCCACTTTCAATGAAAGCATATACAGTGACACCTGTGCCAAAGGTTCTAAGGGAGACCTTGTCAAAGCATCAATAACTAGTTTCAAATCCCAAGACGGAGATCTGTGCACTATTGGAGGGGAAAGGTGCCTAGCAGCCCTCAAAAATTGACGGATGTGTCTATGGGTAGAAACATCTCCTCTGGACAAGGTGGACAAAACTGAGTTTAGAGCAGAGACGTGTCTGGCTAAGGTATTATATTTTAGACCCTTATCCAGCCCCGCCTGTAGAAATTCCAATATTTTTTTATTTATTTATTTATTTAATAGATTTTTATACCGCCCCATCATGCAATGCAGCTTGGGGCGGTTTACAACAATAAAAACAATTTAAAATCTATAAAATACAAATATAAAACATATAAAACAGGGCAACGTATAATCATGGGTAAATATAAAGGTGGGGGATTAAAAAATCACCCCCCCCTCCCTCCCTCCCAAAGGCCTGGGCAAACAGCCAGGTCTTACAGTTTCGCCGAAATGTCAAAAGGCTTGGGGCCAGGCGAGCTTCCTCCGGAAGGGAGTTCCACAGCCGCGGCCCTACCACCGAGAATGC
>QEPC01010558.1:113160-126126 GCA_003113815.1 Sphenodon punctatus | reverse complement strand
CGATTTGATTGTATGTAATATACTATGAGAATTAATATACTGGAACCAATGACCATATTTGAAAATGCATGTAACTATTGTACCAAAGCTCTGAATTATCTGTACTGATCCAGTAGGCAGAATTTCTAGAAATAGCCAGGTAGGCTATGTGTGGGAAATAATCTCACATGACTTTCACAAACTCCCAACCACATCATCATGTCTTGCAAGACTAGTGATTTACATCATATTGCTGACCAACTGCACCCAGCCTGGAACAAAGCACTGACAAGGACTAAACAAAGGTGCTTGATGAGCGGGTGCTTGTATGCAACGTACGCAACCATTCTGAATGTACTGTATCTATGCTACCTAGAACTGTTTGACTGAACTTTGCAGTTCTACCTTGTGAACAGCTGTTAGCTCCAGGTTATAATTTTTGCTTAGCTAAAGACCTGCCTGCAGACTTAACTGTCCATCCAAAGTCCAGTGATGTAATTGGAAATCTTTACACTGACTGTGACTTCGCTGAGGGTATTTTCAGACGTGACGAGATCATGCTCAACCATGGTGGATTCCCACCGGACGAGAAAGGTCTCGTCACGTCTGAAGGGGGAATGGAAGCTCCCCCCCAGATGTTCACCCCTGTCAATCGTGACGGGGAATCACATTCACCACGCGATCGGCGGAACCGCTGGGGCCAGTCCCGATTGCGTGGTGAATGTGATTCCCCGCCGCGATGGAAGGGGCCCGTCCCATCTGGATGGCTACCACGGCCCAGAATCTGCGGCGGGATTCTGGGCCATGGTCAATTCAGACAGGCGCTGCAGCCGCATTGGCTGTGGCGCCCGCCCATCTCCCCAGAGGGCGGGCGGCGAGGGGGGGGCGTGCAGCCGCACGTTGCGCTGCGCAGCCCCTCCCCCGCCGGGATAATGCTGGTGTGATCCCGGCAGGGAATCCCCACGGTAATTCCGTGCTGGGGCGACTAGCGCCCCGTCATGTCTGAAATCACCCTGAGTTTGGGATCTGACCCTAAAAAATGAGCTAAGTCAAGAAGTAGGAAACAGTACGCAATTGCATGTATATTAGTACAATAAAATAAGGTAAGATGCTCATACTAAGGAGAACAGGGTCTTAGAGAAAAGCTGGCCATAAATGATAGAACTAAAAATGTCAGTAGCAAACTGAACTCTGTTTTAATAGATGTAATGAAAACTCAAGAGGTCTAGCACTGCACATCCGTGAGGTAAGTTAGTTAGTTAATGACATCCTAGGATAAAACCTATCTGGTCTCTAGCCTTGGTCTTCTAATAGTCTTAACTCTTACTTCCTATGACGCACATTTCTACTTTCTAGGAATTTCTTTTCCGGTAAAACTAGAAATATTAACTTCATGACACATTTCAGCAGCCAGTAAATCACTTTTTGTTTACTCTCTGTTGTTATAGCACATTTAACAGTTGTAATTGACCACTATGCTAATCAAACTGAGCATCTCTGTATTTAGCTCAGCTTTTCTTATCTTTTCATTCACACCAAGAGAAGAGCTCTGTGAAGTCTGAAAGCTTGCACATTCACCAACAAAAGCTTATTCAATAAAGCTGCTTGTCTCCCCAATAAAAGTGATGAGAGAGCAGTTACTATAGACTTAAGTACATGAATAAGATATAAACATTTAATTTCCTTACCTGCACTGGCATAGCCCAAAGGTTAGGACAAAGGAAGAAGAACCACATCAGTTGGTTTGTATCTATAGCAACCAGGTTACAGATCTGGCCTGCAGTCATTTCCCCCATGGACATGTTGGAAGTCGACAGCTGCATAATCTTATTGTAGATTTTTGTCTAAAATCAGAAAATCATGTTTCATTTGCACACAGGAAATTAAGTCATAACTGGTTCTCCTCCTACCTCTCGGACTGCTCCTTTAATGTGTCTCTCTTCAACTCCACCTCCTCCTCCTTCCCCCTCAGTTGGTGTTCCTCAAGGCTCTGTTCTTGGCCCTCTCCTCTTCTTGATCTATACCTCATCCTTAGGCAAACTCATTGCCTCCCATGGCTTCCAATACCACCTCTATGCTGATGACACTCAACTCTATCTCTCTACTCCCTCTCTCTCTCCCTCTGTTCAAGCTCGTCTCATCAACTGTCTCTCTGACATCTCTACCTGGATGTCTCAACGTCAACTCAAACTCAACATGGCTAAAACTGAACTCCTTATCTTCCCCCCTCATCCTTCCTCTCCTTCCTCACTGTCAATAACTATTGATGGAGTCACCATCCTGCCTGTCCCCCAAGCCCGTAGCCTAGGCTTCATCTTTGACTCAGCCCTTTCTTTTAAACCCTACATTGACTCTGTTGCTAAATCCTGTCGCTTCTCCCTCCATAACATTGCTAAGATTCGCCCTTTTCTCTCTGTCTCGTCTGCCAAAACTCTTGTTCATGCTCTGGTCATCTCTCGCCTCGATTACTGTAACCTCCTTCTCACTGGCCTTCCCCGGTCTCACCTTTCTCCCCTCATCTCTGTCCAAAACTCTGCTGCCAGGGTCATCTACCTCGCCAGTCGCTTCGACCATGTGCAGCCCCTCCTCTCTTCGCTTCACTGGCTTCCCCTTCCTGAACGAATCCTGCACAAGCTCCTAGTCTTCACCTATAAAGCTCTTCACAACCTTGCTCCCCCCTACCTCTCTGCACTTATCGCCCTCCATACTCCAGCCCGTGCACTTCGCTCCTCCTCTGTCCCTTCTCTCACCCTTCCACGCCTTCCCTGCTCCCCTAAGCGCCTTCGTCCCTTCTCACTTGCTGCCCCCCATGCCTGGAACTCCCTCCCTGTCCACATCCGCCTTGCCCCCTCCCTTCATACCTTCAAATCTCTCCTTAAAACTCACCTCTTTCGCTCTGCTCTGTCTGACTCTTTATCCTGCTGAGCCACTATTCCTATACCTACGATCTGTTTACCCTTATCCTTGCCACATGGACCTGCCTGCTGTCATTCTCATCGTAACCAAGCCAAGTACGTGCACTTGAGACCTCGCATCTTCATGAATGTTAGACCCCTTGTCTCTCCCTCTGTTCCCCTTCCTATGTCTCTCCCCCAGCTCCTGTCTCTCAGATTGTAAGCCCTAGGGGCAGGGACCATGTCTATTTTATTACTTTGTAAAGTGCCAGGTACACTGCTGGCGCTATATAAATGTTTGTTAATAAATAAAATAATAATAATAATAATAATAATAATAAGCCACACATGATTATACTATTTCCCCACAAAAATGCTGACATTTGCATTTTAGAGAAACTCTCATTGTGTGAATGGCCAGTTTCAAAATGTAATTGCTGTTTCTAATGAAAAAAGGAAGCTATAAAGACTACAAATATGAACAAACACAAATAAAAAAAAAGATTTCCCACCACAAACAGAATAGTGGTCCATATCACATGCACTCAAAACTCCTACTGACTTAACTGAGATTTTTGAGTGTGCAAGGAAAGCAGGGTTGGCATGCCATGTCATATTATTATTATTTTACAAATGTTCCAGTCCTCGACTTTTGTGGGGGGGGGAAATTGTAGAGAGAGAGCTACCACAAAATACTGCAAAATAAATATACTGCCGTACCCTGGCCCAGACAGCAAAGAAATGTAAAGTACTGAAAATCAATCAAGATATTGACTCTATTCACAGATGGCATGACTCCATTTGGGATCCTGATCCACAATTTGGGAGCCTATGCTCTAGACGCATATAGCCAGAGTTTAGGGTGGCAACTTCCATGGACCCCAGAGCTTCCGCTTGGTCCCCAACCTTTATAACCGACTTCATTGGAAGCCATGGTCTCGCTGACCTCCTTGCCACACCTATGCAGCCCTGTCTTTCCTCCAAGAAGATATGAATATGTTATGGGGGGTTAATGGTGCTTCATACTGTCAGGTCTTCAGAGGAGCAAACAGCAAAGAGTAACTGCCCTCAGAGAGTGCAATGGGATCATTAAACTGTTCCAGATGAATAGCTGAAAAAAGGTGAAAACCTTTGCTGGTTTCTCTTACTGGTCTTCCTAACTGTATGTTCAGGCATAGAAAGGAACATAATAAGCTTTGGAGTTCATTGCACTAATGATCCTCACTAGCAATGTGGTTCTTTGGAAGCCATTAGAAGCTACTACAAGTTAGAACAGCCGTAAGTCTCCAGCCTCTCCCACCTTTGCCTCTCCAACATCCCAACAATTGTGCCAATATCTGTGCTCCACTGAATCTGAGATTCACATCAGATCAAGTCAGGAGTCTTGGGCCTCAAGATCTATAAATAAATTAGGGATATCTCCTATGACAATTTTAATTTGCTTACAATCTAGGCACCAAAACTTCCAGTGTTTTTACTGCTGCTCACAGGACTGCTATGTGATGAAAGGTACTCAGACTCCACATAGCTCTTGAAATCAGTTCTGAGTCATCAATCATTACCATTTGTCCATGAATTACAGTGTACCGTACACTGATTTCCCATGTACCACTTATTGTGTATCACGTTTGTCCCGGTAATGAGCAAAATGGCCACCGCAGCTGTTCTGCGCATATATGCAGCCCTCTTCCAAGATGGTACTGGCAGTGTTGCTGCCATTTTGCAACAGGGTAGTCATTTTGTGTATTCGCATTATCAGGATCAACGTGGAATTCATGACCAAGAAAGTGTCGAGAAGCGGGGGTTTTCTCCATTACCCATTCTTGTTAAAAACAAGTCAAGAACCGTAATTCTCAACAAAAACCAAGAAGAATTCAAGATTGAGTTTCAGTCCTAATAAGGACCTCCTAGAACAGGTACAGAGCTACGCTGGGGAAGGAGAGAACATGAAAGATTGACAAATTATCAGGAAATTGGGAAATGGAAGGACAAGGAGAAGACATTCAAAACTCCTGGTTTGCCCAGAGTGTACTATTGAGAATGCATGATGTTCATTGTCCTTCATTCTCCTACCATCAAGGCATTTGCTAGATGTCGTTTATTGGAATGAGTTTCTTAATCTATTTGGCCTTCAAGTGACAAAATACATGGAATGTGAAGGATTGCTTGTCTCTACTGCATGATACCTATTGTGGTTACATATTTGTAAGTTCCCTTTAGGAAACAAGTCATTTCCCAGGAATTAAAGTAAAGTTGGTTGAAACATTTCACAGAAAGTTTTGGGAGGGAGGGGAATGGGTAAAAAACACCCCAAAACAGCATTTAAACAAAACAAGATAAATTGATCATGAAACATTTTCTGCATTATTTAAATATTTTGCTTTCCATGAGAATTTTGCTTGATACCAAAATTTTAATCCAGATTATTTTAAAATTTGCTATAAAAAGTGGTTTAGTCAAATAGACCTGAATCTACCACCACTTTTGTTTTTCTCCAAACAAAAATGTGGCTTAATGTTTTTGATAAAAATACATAAAATATTCTTTAAAAGAAACGGGGCCTATTCTGAACCCAGGAAAATTAAAACAACCGCAACATTTTTAGTCAAATTAATTCCTTAAGTTTTTTATTAGCTCTGATTTTGCTCATCTCTTGCTGTTATTTTTGGCTTTGGGGACATCTAAAAACAGCAGCACAAAGTGTTAAAACAGACAAACAAGAAAGAGAACACTTGTGCTTGCTCTTCACATCTTTGGTCAAAACTTTGTTTCCACAGAAATCTTCTGAGCAGCACTGACTGGTAGAATCACAGATCTTGCATCCAAAAAGGACTCAGAGAAGCAGGATCAAGAGTGGCAGCTAATGAGAAAACTCATTTGTCATGAGAAATCTCATTTGGTTTAATTGAATGGATAGACCATTCCATATCCATATCAAAATTGCCAACTACTGCCTAGCCGATTTCTCAGCTGTGACAAGGTAATTTTTGGCCAAGTATATCTGGCAACACTAACTTGTAACATTACAATTAATTATAGTTTGCTGCCAGAGGTTTTCGAAGTACATATCTTGTAAAATGCATAAAAGTCAGTGGGACTGAGCATTAATAATAATTATGGCCATCATTCTGTCACATTTACTTTGCAAGGATTCTTGCTGCTTTCAGTGGAATAAGTCATAACTCAATGTAAGAGCGGTAGAGTCTGGGCTTATGTAATGTCCAAAGATATACTTTAAAAAGTATATTTACTCACAAAAAAGCTACAAAATTGGAAACATCTATAAAAGTTTTAGCTTGTAAAATTACATTATTTTTTAAAACGAAAATCAACCGCAGCATCTAAGTATCAGTAAACTACTGGGTGGGGGGAGCTTTTTTTTAAAAAAACCCTGATAGATGAAAACAGAGCTCTTACAAAAGTATGACCTTAGTATTTATTTATTTATTTAACAATTTTATACCTCGCCCCTTCCGCAAAACAGCTTGGGGCGGCTTTATACTTTAAAACAAAAATATAAAACATATAAAATACTAATATAAAACCACATTTAGGGTGAAACCATACAAATATAAACATAAAATAAACCTCCCCCAACCCTCAAACCCCCCCATCCCATCCCTCCCTCCTCCATCCCTGCCACCAAATGCCTGCTGGAACAGCCAGGTTTTACAAGCCCGATGAAAAGTCAGCAGGTCCTGTATGACCTGTGCAAATTGGTCATTGTCCATACTTTAAATATGGGCCTTTTCAAACAGACTGGGGGCCCTGCGGGTGCGTGGGGAGGTGTATGTGTGGTGTGGCGGGTGGAGATGAGTGTGGGGCCGTTCCCACGGGCATACACCCATCTCCACGCAGAGGCACCTCCATTTTCGCCAATACCTCTCTGCACGGGAGATGGGTGGAGATGGATGGAGCGCGGGCGCGCGCATGCACCTCCACCCATCCACCGCGGCATTCCTACAGGCACCCTCCACCCATCTCCACGCAGTGAAACTGCGTGGAGATGGGTGCAGGCTTCTCATGCAAAAAAGCCCTACATGAGAGTCTTTTTCCTTGTAAAATGTAATTTACGTATTTTTTAGATTCCTTTGCCACCCTTTTCCTGAGGGACTCTGGGTGGCTTACATGTATTAAAAAAATTACAGTATAAAAATGAAAAGTCACCATAAATCCCCATGAAGTCCTCACCCACCAAAGGCTACCTCACCCATTCCCACTCCCCTGTCTAATAACGAAACAACTGGAGGACCAGGCTATTCAGGTAGATTTAGGCTATGTCCAGACGCTTAAGAGTGCCCCTTTTTACAAACTTATTAAGCAATGCTTCAAGATATGAGTTCTATTTGGATTTATTGGAGGATCATAGGGCTTTGACCCTCCTCCGGTTTTATTACCCACAAAGGTCCTGGAGGGAAGACGAAATGGGACTTCCTATGAACAAAGGCTGTGCTCTTGTAACATAGGCCAAATTGAGGACCTGCTGCATGTATTGTTTGCTTGTCCGCTTACGGCGTATTTGAGGGAGATTCACCTAGCCCCTTGGATTGACTCAAAACCTTATTCCTCGACTGTACAGTTTATTCCAATTTTGCATAATGTTTAGAAGCCCAGAGATAATTAATTATCAATCTGGCCAAGATGGCTTGGGAACTCCTTAAGCGTTGTTGTTAATGAGATTTTATGTAATTATTATGAATGTAGGACTGTTCGTTTCCTGGTTATGTTAAATTACATGACTGTATGTGTTATTTTTTGTATTATTATTTTAATTGGGCCATGGCGCAAGCCAGTGCCATTATTAATAAACTAACTAACTAACTAACACTCCCCTGTCCGACACTCACAGGAGCCTCCACCCATCCCTTCCCCCATGCCTGTATCCCACCCACTCACAGATTTTCTCACACTTTAATGTTGATTCTAGCTGGTTGCATGAGGATAGTCCAGAGTTTAATATTGAATACACATTTTTCTAGATAGTCAGTGGCATTTTTTAAAATTCCCTTCAAGTTTTGTTTTTTGAAAAGTCCTTCCTTCACATAAAATTTAGATAAACACACTTCACATTTTACTTTTCTGTCTCTCACAGCCTCTCATAGCCAACGGGAGTTTGGCATGAACAGAAGTGCAAGATAAGGCCCAGGTGCTTACTAAAAACATACAATTGTATTCATTTATTTTAAAAAAATACACCCAAACTGTTTAGCTTGGTTACTATTTGCCTTTGTTGGAAACATGCTCCTCTGATGACAATATATGCTATGAAAGTCAGTTACACAGCTACGTTATGTAGGATTTTTTTTTCTTCTTGTGTAAAATTATTCCTTAATATCTTAGGTACCTGTATTGCTCCCCTCAAGTTAATTCCAGTTTCTATGGCGACATAATACGATGCCTGGAGAAATGTTCTTTGTAACAGAAGGGCAAAAAATAGGAGGACAGCCAAAACATAAGAATTGGCCAGGAACTCTAGAGATGAAATAAAGCGAACACCAAGAATTATAGTCTGTAAAAAAAAAAATAAGAAGTTATGAAACAGATTTAATTGAAAACTTAAAATCAAGTTGGCTTTTGTATAGTTCACCATGGTGGATGCTCCAAATATGACCTGATATGATCTGTTAGAAGTGCTAGATCATTTTTATTTAAATGAAAAATGACAGCTCAAAAACTTTTTGTTTAGGGCTTGTGTGTGAAGGAATATTAGCAATCAGTAGTACTGGCAGAATGCCCCTGATGTACAAAACGTTTAATCAACAGTGGAACTATTTATGTTTAAAGCTAGCCATTTGCTTAATTATCAGTCAATATGCAGAAATTCTGGCTCCATTTCAAGGTCCACACAAGCAGCCAAAGCTACCCTTGAATGTGTTCACACAGGGTGTGTGCACATGGTGCCCTGGGCAAAGTCTTTCACCTTTTGACTGCGCTGTATGTTTCTAGTGCCCAGAATGAGTAACATGAATTCTTAAATCCTCTGTTCTTCTCTCAGCCAGAAAGCGCTCACTCCTCCATTCTCCTTTACCTCTGTGCCTCAACCCTGACTAAGATTGAGAGATCAAAATTTCAAAAATAAGGGACACCATGGAGCTGCAAGTTCAACCACAGTCACGCTCAACCACAACCATGATCACGCTCAACCACAGTCAATACCCTGTAGTGGAGAATGGTTCCGTAATGTATGTTGGGGAACCGGAAGCTCCCCCCCCCCAGATGTTTGCCATGCTCAATCCCCGCCAGGAATCACATTCACCACGCGATCGGAAGAATCTGAAGGGCCGGCGCCGACCGCGTGGCGAAGGAGATTCCCGGCAGGGATGAAGGGGCCCATCACGTCTGGACGGCGATCACCGCCTGTCTCCCCAGAGGGCGGGCGGCGGGGGAGCGTAGGGGGCGGGGCCGTGCGGCCGCACATTGCGCTGTGCGACCCTGCCCCCTCCCCGATTCCCTGCCGGGATCCCCCGGCACGTCTGTTTGCCGTACCGGAGTGATCCCAGGGGGCGATATTTCCCAGGATGCCTTAAAGAAACCTTCAATATGTGAGTGTGCTGAAACCTTGTAGTTCCCTACCACATTCCCAGGATACTGTCAAGAGCTGCCACCTGCCTAGTCAGCGTGTTGGAATGGAGCCTCTTTTTTAGCCTCTCTTGCAAAAATTGAAAAATGCCTCCTATTCTGGGTGATTGAGGGTCTATTCTATTCTATGGCACCAGTGAGCAAACAATTTCCAAGTACACCGGTAAATCCTTTTGGTTGACTGCTTTTTATCTGATACTACAGAAGGGTTCTCAAAACTGCTTGCAAATAACACAAGTTTCTTAAGGCTAAGGCTTCGAACCAAGCTGTCAACTTTAAGAACCCCGGGTTCTCATAGTGGATCGGACTCTGAGACAGCAGGTCCGGACCTATAGTTAGACTGATGCTCTGGTCATGTTGACAATGTCCACAAACCAGGGTCTGTGCACCCAGTGTGGGGCCACTAGGATCAGTGTGGCTTGTTCAATCTGGCATTTGATCAGGGTTCTGCTCAGCAGAGGAAATGGTGGAAATGCATACAGGAGGCCCAGGGGGCATTGATTCAGTGCATCGTAGGCCTCTGCCTGCAGGTGAAAGGTGCGTGATAGAAATCTGTCTGTCTTAGCATTCAGGTGGGGAGCAAAGAGGTCCATTATTGGGTGCCCGAACTGCTGTGTTATCTGACAGAAAGAAGGCTTGGTCACTGAGGGAGCACTCCACTGGGTCTAGTTTCCTGCAGCTGAGTCAGTCTGCTTTGTTGTTGCTTGTTCCCTTTATGTGCAATGCTGATAGGGACAGAACATAGTGTTCCACCACTGAAGCACCAGTATGGCCTCCCTGTGCAGGTCCCCGATTGAGCCCCCTTGATTCCGGACATATGCTAGAGCTGTGGTGTTGTCGGTGTAGACCAGCATGTGTGAGCCTATTATATGAAGGGCAACATGGAGGAGTGTGAGATGTATGGCCTGAAGCTTGATCCAGTTCATTCTGTAGCTGAACTCCTCCTCTGACCAAGTTCTCTGTGTGTATCGATGCACCAGGTGTGGCCCCCAGCAGTTTAGACTGGTGTCTTTTGTGATGACCACGTTTTTTGTTTCTGACAGAGGGACGTCCTGCTCAAACCTGTGGGAATCTATCCACCAGTCTAAGTATCTTAGAATGAGGGATGGCACTTTTAAGTTCACTGATGTACTGTCTATGATTTGCTTTTGCTATGGGTGCAGGAACCGCTGTAGCAGCCTGAGATGAAAAACATGCTCACTGTAGGTGCTGAATGCAAGACACCATCAGACCCCACAGGGATGTTAGTTTTTTGAGAGGCACTGTTTATCGTCCCTCGATCTCCTGATTCAGGGACCTGAGTTTCTGTTGCTTGTGAGTTGCACGGTAAACTCTGTCCTCGCTTGTATCTGTCAGGACTCCCAAGTGTTCCAACCTCTGGGTCAGGACTAGTTGGGACTTTTGTCTGTTTATCACGAAACCGTAGGTCTCCGAGTAATCTGTGGATGTGTGTAGATCCTTCAGTGCCTGGTTGTAAGAGCGGGCTCTACCATCGCCATCAGTCTGAGGTTCACCACTAGAGGGATGAGGGTTTTTGTAAATGTTCTGGGTGCTGTCCCTAGGCCAAATGGGAGCGCTCTGTATTTAACTGCCGGTGTTGCTGGTTATATGCAAAGCAGAGCCATTGTCTGTGTGTCAGATGAATGGGGACATGAAGGTATGCTTCCCTTAGGTCTAGCGAAACGAACTAGTTCCCCTGGCTTATGGAGAGGCATATGGAGGTCAGGGTCTCCATCTTGAACTTTTGAGTTTTTATGTATCTGTTCAGTCTTCAGGTCTAGAACTGCTCACCAGCTGCCCGAATTTTCTATTACCAAAAATCAGATGGCATATACACTGTGCCCCTGTTCCTGTGTGGGGACTCTCTATGGCTCCTATTTTTGAGAGCATCTCTATTTCTTGGCTCATCTCCCTGTGTTTCTCGATCTCAGGGATATGATGAGGAACTCGCAAGGAGCTTCTTTGAATTCCAATGCATATCCCCGAGATATTGTCTCCCTGACCCACGCATCTGTGGTAGTGCTTGCCCACATTTTTGCGAATAGAAACAGGTATCCTGCAATGGATGGGTCAGAAGAAGAGGAGAGTCCGAACAAGTGAAGAATCCTGTTTTATTGGTCTGCAAGCCGGGGCTTGTCTTGGTTCACTGGGAGCTGGTGAAGTAGCTCTGACGTGGCCAACATCCTCAACTTCCTTGACCTCTGGACTGGTTGTTGTATTGACTCCTTTTGCTGTAAGAACTGGAGTAAGAGGACCTGAATGGGGTACGAAAAAAGGATTTATAGCTGTGAAATTGTTGTAAGGTTTGTTTTTTGGCCTTACCGGAAGCGTCTGCCAGCACTTGGTCTGAACCTTCAGAGATCCCCAGGGACCTAGCCAGCTTAAACCATTCCAGGATTGCCCTGAAGCAATAAGAAGCAGCTGTGGAGATACAAACTATATCCAAGGGCCTCAAGATCATCTGGAGACCAGATTCTACCCCGTGATCTGTCTGGTCCCTTGGATAAAGATCCCCCTTTGCAGGAAAAACGGAGTCCCATGTCAGCAAAGTGGCTGCTGCTGCATCTATTTTAGGGACACGGAACAGGGAGGAATGCTTATTAGAAAAGTTATACAGGGTTTCCCCAGTTCTGGCCAGTCTCTGTGTTTTTCCTGGATGCTTTCATTGCTTCCTTATAATGTGCTTGAAGGCCCGGTCCATGATTAGGCCTTTGCTCTTGGAAGAGGACTTTGGTATATACTCCCTGTCTGATTCATCCTCAGATGTTTCAGACTCCTTCTTGTTAACTGTTTTGCCTTTTATTTTGAGGGCTCTGTGGGCCCTTCTAAAGAGCTTGTCTGTATTGCCAGTTGGGAACTCATGCTCCTGTTCTTTTTTCCCTTTAGGAAGGAGGTCCTCCTGATCCTGGGGTTCATCCTTGGATCCCACTGGTGACTCAGAGTGAGATCCTCTGTCTGATTCTCCTTGTTGGGTGCCATCAGATTCTGAGACCTCCTTGTGAGGCGGGTGTTGTGGCAAAATGCCTGTTTCCCTACCAGAGTACCCTAGACAAACACTCTGCTACACCCTATCAACCCCCCTCCCCTCTCCCAGGGCCTGCACAAATGCAAGGTCACAGGACAAGTGTTCTGGGCATGCTGTCACGGAGAAACATGGGGTCACACACGTGTAACACAGGACTACATGTTTGGTAAATGTGTGGGGCCAAGGGTTTCACATGGATGGAATGTTACTATAAATGTGCACTATGTAATATTAAAAGTTCCACATGTTAGAATGTTGACTCTGAGAATTGTAGAACTCAAATTGGGGGCTTTCCTATGTCATCAGCCTGTAGGAAGTGCAAACAGATAACAACGTGTATTGAAAGGGCTTGCTAGACAGCCTATGGAGATGTTAATGAACTTCCATGTTTACCTGGGGCTGCGTACGTGCTCTGGGACACATTCCCTAAAGGCGGGAAATCCGAGACAAAGAGAGTAAAATGCTATATAAGGACAGAGATCCCAGAGG
>QEPC01010558.1:78045-110950 GCA_003113815.1 Sphenodon punctatus | reverse complement strand
GAAGAGCCAGAGTTGTGTTGGGGGTTCACATATCCGGGAAGGTGTGAATCCCTCTAGTTTCCTGGTTCCCGGTGGTGGCAGCAATCTTTAGACCTAACCCAGTAAGGCTGGTGGCTTCACCGTACAGCACCCCCTACTGTGTTTTGTCACAGGTGTTTGAGCCCATTTTTGAACCTCTTATGGGGTTGCCTGGTTGGGGAGCCGTGGTCCTCCTCAGATGAAATCAATTCCCCTTCCTCAGAGCACTCGGGCTCATGTTCAGTGTGGCACTGCTCCCCTTCTGAGGAGGATCCTATGAGAGATACAACATCCTCACCTGGGCCTGGGTCTTTTCTGGGTCTGGCATGCTTGCCCTTTCCCGCTGGCCTGGTGTTATGGGAAGGGGATAGAGGAAGGGGAAAGGAGGTGGGACAAGGTAGGGACAATTCCTTGGCAGGCTCCTCTCCTCTGGTGGCACAACCTGGGCGTAAGTAATTCCCTCAGGGTCGTATCTGGGCTTTCCCTCCCTAGCGGGGGGCAACCCGACTCATCATAGGGAAGGAGAGGACGCCAATAACCAGGAGGGACAAGGGGGGCTAAATTCACAAGCATTCACATAGGCTCCACAGGACCCAGGGCACCGTGTTCCAGTGAGTGAAGGGGGGGAACTGGGGTGAGGGTCCCCAGGAGTGGGAGAGAGGGGAGGGGGGGAAGGGTGGTTGAGGAAGGGGCGAGGGTTTGTTTCCTGGATGGTGAATTGGGGCAATATGCGGCAGGAGGTAAGGGCAAGGAGGTGGAAGGAAGGAGTAACACTGAGGCACATACACACCGACCTGAGGGTAGGGAGGAGGGGAGGGACACAGGGAACCACACACACCAAACTCACGGCACTCGAGACAAGGACACTAGCACCAAGAAACAGAAGACACTCTCACATAGATGGGGCCAGCCTCTCAAAGCGATTACCAGCAGGGAGTCATCGCCCTGCCGGGGCTTTTGTAGCTGTCTGCACGTCGCGCATTGATCAAGTGGGGGTGGGGTTCCACTCCCTACGCTGCACGGCGCCCTGCTAGGCATGCACTGCGCCTGGGCGGGGTGTTCTCCTCTGTCCCTGCAGGATTCAGCTGGGCCGGCTATGCGGGTCCCGCCTCCCTACCCCTTCCGCCGGCTACGGTGGCGTCCCTGAGTGTTCCGTCGGGTTGCCTAGCAAGCCAGGACGTTCCCTGTCACGCCCACTCTCCCCTAAGCGGCGTGACACCTGGACTTGCCCTTGTATGGCTACTTCCCTCCCAGGAGGACTGCAGGGGGAACCCTGGGCCTTTTCTTGGAATGTTTGGGGTTTTGATTCCCCTCAATGCACTCCAGGGAAGTAAGAATTTTGTTCAGTGCTTCCAATATGTATAAATATGAATGTATACATCTTCTAGACTGTGTTTATGCCTCCTAAACAACCATGGTCATTACTTTGGGATATGTTGCTGTACGAGTTTTTAAGAACAACATTTCCCCCCATATTTTAGGTAGGTTCACCGTATAATCATCCCTTGTTATAACTTTTGGCCATTACATTTTGGATGGAAGGCACATTTTACCAACAAAACAAGAATACTGTCACATAGGCCCCAATCCAAGGTCTGCGTGCATGCTGCATGAACACAGCATACACATGTACTACATGTGTGCACTCAGTGTGTGTATTGCACATATTATGCACTGCACACACACACTGCACACATTCCTCATGTGTGTGCATGCACACCCCTAGTATACACACCTGAAGCATGGAACTTGAATTGGGGCCTGTGGCCAGGTAGCCTGCCTTGTCCTTCAGAGGGCACTATCAGGCTTGGGGAACTTAGCTCATTCTGGCTCACATAAACCACACAATAGTCCCAGTAGCCAAATAGCTCAGCGAGCTGCGGTCTTAAACATGACAGTGTTTCATGCTCCAAGCACCCTGGAGAGCTCTAGGATGACTTTCTGATCTCCAAACTTCCCCTTTAATCAGATTGTCTCCACCAAAGTGTTTAGAGCCTTTCACCTGCATTAGGCTCTGTAACTCAGGCCTTTTTTACACGGGCAGCGGTGGGTGGGGGGATGGGTGTGCTGCTGTGATGGGTGGAGGTGGGTGTGTGTCCTTTCCCATGGACACACACCTATCTCCACCCACGGAGCCTCCTCCGTTGTTCTGGGTGGCTCTGTGGGTGGGTGATGGGTGGAGATGTGTGTGCGTCAGGAGCATGCACACACCTCCACCCACCACCTGTGGCGTTCACACAGACGAACACCCATCCCCCCCACCCACCGTTGCACCGTTTCCACGGATGCCCCCACGCATCTAACACCCTCCCGCACACCCAGCGGGGCAGGGAGCATCCATGTAAAAAACGGCCTCAGTCGCTGAGCAGCCCTTCTTCTAGGGCATAAGGTATAGGAATGATCCCACCTGGGAAATTCAGTGTAGTCTGTCCCCCTGCTGGCTTGCTGGCTTTCCCCTCTGTTTGAGATGGATTTTTGACTCCAGTTCCCAGCTGTAAACTCCAAAGCTCAGTCCAGTTCAACTCCTTCAAACTGGGAGAGTCCTAGCCCAGGTTCTCTCCTCCCAGCTGCTAGCTTCGATTGATCTCTTAGCCCTTTTCATCCCAGCTGAGTCTTGTACCCAGCTGAGACTCATCAGTCTTGCTGTAGGATGAGTTTTCTTCCTTTGTTAAAGGGCCCATAGTCCTTTTCTTAGTCATCCCTATTACAGGGCCAGGATCTTTTCTTTGCTTGCAGATTATTAATGTATCCAAAAAGTGAATAATGGACACTGATTCTAGGAGTTATATATAAACATGAAAAGCCTGATAAAATTAAAAGGGGTACAGATGTGTGACTTGCTGTGGTACTGGCAAAAGCTCTTATTGTAGTGCCCATAAAATCCATACCATCTCACGGCACTGAAGCAAAACAATTTGCCTCTGTCACAAAGAGCCTGAAAAGCATAGCAAATCCCCTACTGCACCCTACTAGCTGTGGGACTGACTGTACTGATGAAAGATTTAAAATTGCACTTAGTTATCGCCTGATCGTTTTTAATATTGTAAACAAACTGTAAAACATTAACATGCCAAGCAGAAGTTGATGACAAACAACATTAGGATCTATGTCAATTTAAAGTTTTTTTAAACTACATACTGTATGTTATTTTAAAATGGGAGTAGTATTTTCTAGCCTATCAATACTTTTAGTAATACAGTTCAATATTTTGTTCATTGATTAAGCAATTTTAGCCTGCTAGGTTTTCAAGCATATCAGCTGATTTAAACACATAGGTTAAGTTGCAAACTTGGATGCCTTTTGTGAATAATTGAAAGGCCATGGACAAGGAAAAGCAATAGGTTTCTTGAAGTTAAGTGCTGCATTAAATGTTGGGCTAAAACAATAGCTAATAATCAATTAAAGGAAACTTTCAACCTCACCTAAAATAGCATTTCAGTACATGGTACTGTCAAGAGATTGAGGTACCATTTCTCATGCTCAACCAGGACTAAAAATAAGTGCCTGAAGCCTGAAGTATTTAGTCTTGGAATCATATAAAGAAGGAAGTGGCTCTCTGGGTGGGGCTGATGAAGATGTTTTGGTGGGGCTGCAACTACCAGGAGCATGCATAGAAATTTCTTAAGTTTCAACATAAACTTAACCCAGAAGCCCATTGCTGATCCCTGACCCTGAAGGTCCTTCCCCCACTTCCTATGAAGTGTTCACAGAATAACAGAATTGTATAAGGCAGGCCATTTTTACACGAGCCGTGGGAGCATGGGGGGAGGGTGTGCGCGTTACAGCATGGGTGGCACATGGGTACTGGTGCACACGGGCGCACACACACACACCTTACACATCCCCACTCACAGAACAATCTCCGTTTTCGCCAGTTGCTCTGTGACTGGGGATGCACGGGTTGCGGAAGCACACATGCACCCCCACTCACTGGTTGCGGCATGCACATGGACGGCACTCACTCATGCCCAAACAGCAGATTTGCGTGGGCATGAGTGGGACCGGCCTGTGTAAAAGCAGCCATCATCAGTGCACCCCCAACCCCAAGGAATCAAACACTGACTGTAAGGAAAGGGAGCATGTGCTGGAGAGGTCAGAGAGCGTGACTAAGGGAAAGGAGTCTGGGTTGGTCCCCTCCTGACTTCTTGCCTTTATGCCTATCTTAGGGCATTTTCACACAAGACACTCTCCACCCAATACCCCCCACCCACTATCTATGTTACAGGGCACCCATGGGGCAACACTGCAGCCCTGCAGTATGTATAGTGGGTGGGTGGGTAGTAGGTTGAGAGTGTCTTGTGTGAAAATGCCCTTAACTGCACCCTTGGGCACCCAGTTGAGTATCCTCATTAAGTTTAGAATTTTAGAAAGTGATCAAGATAGTTTAGGGGCAGTGTTCTGTGAGGTAAGTTTTTGGGTAAGATTCTGAGCTTGTTTCAACAGGGGTAGCTCCATTTATGTCAATGGAGTGTGTTACACAACTGTACAACTGGAGTGAGGAGAACTGGTCTCGCTGACTACACTGGTGAAAAGCAAGAATAAAATCTGGTCCTTTGTAGGCAAACAGCAACTTTTTCTTCTTCTTCTTTGTATTTTTTTTTTTTTTAAAAAAACCAAACACACTTTAACCTTTCATTTCAAAGATTCTGCGATTAAAGGTTTTTTCCTCCATCTTTGTTTTCTTGGTTACAAATATTCCCTACACTCCCAGAAGCAAACCTCAATTCGGCTATTGTCCCCTTTATGCCATACAGATAAGGAAGTGATTTTCCTAGCAACAGGAAACATGCAAAAGCTTTTCAGAACTCATGCTGGCTTCCTGAAATATCCTAGTTTATTTACACATAACTGGAATTGAAAACATGGATACATATTAGTATAAGTCATTTTGTGTTATTTTGCAGGATCTGACAGCAATTCACAGCTGAAGCTAAAATGCCCCCTTGGCAAGAAAAATTATGTGAAACCTCAATCCCCTGAAGAGGGGGGGAAAATCTCCGTAGAGGCTTTATACTAAAGGATAGAACAGAGGTTCCCAAATTTTTACTTGCGTGACTTCATTTTAAAAATTAAATATCATCCTGTGACACTAGAACAGCACAGAAGACATTCAAGTTATATCAAATATCATTTGGAACTATGACCTCATCCATGGACCATGTGACCCCGACCTCTACCACCCTGCTGTCCTGACCCACAGATTAGGAACCTCTGTTTCCCCCCACCCCGCCAACAACCAGCCACTGGTGTTGACTATACTTCCCTTAAAATTGTTTTGAACTGTTCCACTACATTTTGGAAGGAAGTTCTCGTGGATTCTTCTCTATTTTACTTCCACCATCCTCAAAGCCTTGCTGTTATGAAAGGAAGGCTAGATGTGCCTTTAACCAGAGTCTATGGGTAATTTCAGACATGCTGGACCTCCAGGCCCAACATGCTGAAACCTGAGACCAGGATCCGTCTTGGATTCAGGTCAGTGATGAAGCCAGCCGTCCATTAGACGTGCCGGCTTCATCACGCAGAATCTTGGAGAAGGCGGGTCTGTGCAGTGTGACATGTGGCCACACGGTGCTGCACCCTGTACTCCCACATCCGTCCACCCTCAGGGAGACGGGTTGGCACAGTGGCCAATATGGTCGCTGCGCCCAATCCCGTACCATAGTCCAGACCACGCTCAGGAACGGGGCAAGGTAACACACGTTACTTTTGCCCCTTTTGTGATCGTGGTTCAGCTAACCACGGTTCTGGGGATGAGGCCGGCCTCAACCCCAGAACTGTGGTTAGCTTTGAACCCTGCCAGGAATTCACTGTGGTGAACATCTGTTGGGGCTCAAATAGACACGCCAACCATCACAGCCACCACACTGGACCCACTGTGATCCACTGTGGCTGACTGTGGTGGCATCACATCTGAAATTACCCTATTGGTGCCAGTCTGAATGATCTCTAGAGAGGAATCACTAGTTGAATCTACTAAGTAAAGTTAAATGAAGCAGAATCTGTAAATGTCAGTATTACAGGTAAACTGGCAAGAACCTAAAAGTTCTTGATAATATTTTGCAGTGCTGACAGTGGGGCCAATCCCATGCCCCACTGATAATGCAAGCGGTTTCCGAACAGCACAATGTGCCTGCAATGGAAGTCCGTGCAGTTTGTGTATAGGATCCACAGGGCATGGAATCGGCCGTATGGTCAATTAACATATTATCTATTTTGTTTATTTCTATATATTTATTAAACTGAGTGACACTGAATCTACAGTTCCCAAGTGCTATGAAAAGGAGAATAAGATGATGGACAATATGTACTGATTGGTTTTAAGAGAGAGTGTGTTTGCCGTGTAAATGTTATTTCCCCAGTACAGGCAATGTATTTTGGTACTAACCTACCACCATTAAAATCAATGGGAGTCTTTTTGCTAAATTGGGTGGCTTTGGATGAGGCCTTTACAGTAGTCAATGCTCTATGAAAATATCAATGAATGAGAAGAATAAATCATGGGTACCTCTTAAAAATACAACCAACCCATCCTGACCTCATACAGAAAACTGCTTACGTGCCTTTGTTCCAAAGACTATGGCAGAAAAGATGGAAGTTTAATTTTCTTGGATATCTTTCCCTTGTACAACATCCTCTAAGTAGCTCTTTTACTTGACCTTTCAAAGATGATCACCCTGAAGACTGTAATGGAAATTCTTTGTCATAGCTAGATCAGTTTGTCCTTTACTGCTGTGTAAAAAAAAAAAAAGCCTGCTGTGGCTTCGATCCTCCAAAAACAGCCCACATGAAAGGTCATGCCACATCCTGAAAATTTCACCTCATCCTTTACAGATTGAAAGCTGTTTGGGTCAGGGATTGAGGCTATAATCCAGGAAAACACTTAATCGCATGCTAACATCCATCCCTGTTCCGAGCAGCATTTAACTATAGATGAAATCCTGAACCCACTCAGGTCAAAAGCAAAACTTCTGTTGACTTTAATGCATGCAGACTGCTACCCCTGAGTGCAATCTATCTCCCGCTGAAGTGGGCTTTTTTACACGCACCAGCTTTCTCCCGGACTTCAAAGTCTGGGTTTGATAAACTCATACAGGGTGTGTGTGTTAAGATGCTCAATCCCCCCGCCCCCCACCCTCCCAGAAGTCACTCTGGTGTGCCATTGTAAACAGTGGTGCTGGGCAACTCCCACATGTTTTGAGACCCAGGCTTGTAAGTCCTCTGATATCAGGGATTTCCAGGCCTCAAAATATGTGGAAGTTGGCACACAGGCAACTTCTGGGAAAGGAGGGTGAACGTCTAAACCCCACCCCACCCCACCCCCATGCAAGTTTACCGAACTTAGACTTTGAAGTCCGGGAAAAAACTGGTGTGTGTAAAAATGCCCAATGGGAGTTTAGTTATTGATTATAATAGAAGCTGGATGTGCTCCATGTGTTTAACTTTAAGCATGCACATAAATTCTATTCACTTCAGAGAGATTTAAGCACACAAGTAAATACTATTCTGAAGTGGGATATTTTCCTGAATCAAGGTAGAGGTCTTATGTGTACGGACAGCACCCAGTTCACAGTAGTTATCAGTTCACAAGTAATGATAACGAATAATCAAATACATTGCAGATAGACATTCTATATATGTTAGAGCATAGCTAATATACAATATTCTGTTATGATATCTCAGGTAATACCTGTGGCTCAAAGGTACTCCCATTTTCAACGTGATGAACGATCCCATAGATACAGAGTGGGCCAGCAAACCCAAGCGTATCAGCCAGGATACGGAAGGTGCTGCTCAGAATTAGAGGTCTCCCAAAAGCACAACACAGATCACACCAAATTGACGTGGATCCTTGTGGGTTTGAAGATCTTTTACTCTGTCCAGAACATTAAAAAAAAAAAACACATTAGCTGTAAGTATAGTTAGCAATATTTGAAATTTTTAAGATGTCCTAGCACAAAGATATGATTTTTTTCAAAAAAAATTTTTTTTTTTTTTTTAGAAGGGCCTTTTCCCACGGGGCCCCGTGAACACAACCCATGGTAGGTGTTCGGGGGGGGGGGGCCTCCGTAGGAATGGCACCCGCAGTGGGTGGGGGTATGTGCATGCTCCCATGCTCCACCCATCTCCCATGCACAGAGCAACGGACTCCAATGCCAGTTGTTCTGAGGGTGGAGGTGGGTTTAGATGGGTGTGCGCCCGTGGGAACGGCTGCACACCCATCCCCCCACCCACAGTGGCCCATTTGAAAAGGGCCTCTCTTGTAGGAGCAAAACATGACCCAATGTTCAGTCAAAGGTTGCCCTCAGACATCACAATAACCACCCACAGACCTGACCTCAGTGGCAACACCATGGCTTTGCTTTGGATTATGATGGCATTTTGCAACATCTGAACGGATCTCCCATGTGGGAACACCGAGATGATCTTTGGCTGTTTTCACACAGATGGCCCCACCCACCACTGGGTGTTCTGGTGGGTGTGCAGTGGGGGGACCATTTGTGGAAACGGGCCCGCAGTGGATGGGGGGATGGGTGCGCGCCGGGTGTGTGCCCATGGAAACACCACAGGCGGTGGGTGTTTGTGCGTGCATGCTCCTGGTGCACACCCACCTACACCCATCACCTCACCCATCTCCACCCATGGGGCCCTCCGGAAATCTGGAGGAGGCCCCGTGGGTGGAGGTGGGGGGGGTGTCCGTGTAAAGGGACACCCCCCCCACCTCCACCCACCGCGGCAGTACACCCATCCGCCCACCCCCATCTGTGTAAAAACAGCCCTTGTAGAGGCACTCTGCTGCTGCGGATCCCCTTGGTTCTACCACAACAGATCTGTTCAGATGTCACAGAAAACTGCACCATGCGATAAGCCCAAAGCAAGACTGTATTCAAAGCCAAGACACAAAATTTCAATTTGAAAAGTGACCTGTTCACTTCAGTAGAGCTGTTCTTTCCAGATGTAGCAATTTTGTTACTAATCTTTTATGACAGTGAAGGGAGAAGGGAGAGAGATTAACAATGGTGCAGCTAAAAGGAAGAGCTGGAAAAGGATTTTTTTTCCGCACCTGGCTGGTGAAAGGTGCAATGTGTACGTCTACACACAATTCAGACAAAAATAGTTATCTGCTATTACACAAACAGTATTATTCAGAGGAAAGGCTCTTTCATAGTCCATGATAACGATGTAATGATTTCAAAAAGATGTGACCCACAGTAGCATGCACAAACAAATCTGCATGCAGTTTCCATAGCTGTGAATGGAAAGTCCAATTTGTACATGGAAAATTTCAGTTAGATACAGAATTGTCTTTGTGCATAACAATCATAACTGTGTACACACAGTAGGCACTTATCTGCAAGCTTGATTTTTTTTTTTTTTGTCCCCAATGACGCTCTTATTATTATACCATTTATTCATCTTCTGTCTCTATATGAATTCATGGCATGTTACCATCACTAAAGTCTATGGAGAATTTTTAGAGTAAACTATACAAATATTTTTAGGTAATCTCATATGCTTTTTCTTCTTCATACCTTTTGTGATTCAAAAGCCTCATTAAGGCGAATGTAATTTGTCAGAGCTCGCATAGCAATAGGAAGCTTGCCTATGGCTTTCAAGTCTATTGGTTTTTTATTGGCCGTCTTGATGAATGTATTCATCCACCAGTATGTTCCTTTGGACAGCAGATTCACAAAGGGTTGTAGGAATCGGACTCCAAGATCCTGAAGATCCTCAGGGGGTTTAACTTCTTTGGGGTTTTTGAAGAAAACATATTTCTGAAATCCAAAAAGGCACAAAGGATCACACCAATTGCATGGGAAAGCAAGACTAATCTGTATGAAGGATTGAATGCAGAGATAACAGATATCCTGCCACTGTCAATGATGAACAGACAACTACATATTATCAGCCTTGGACTTTCAAAGGGGACCTGTGAAATTCAATGGAAGTTGGTTTCCACTCTTATAGGGGAAAGATTTTTAAACCCCAAAAGAAACGTACACAAATACTGTACTTTGTCTATAAATTCAATTATGGGCTTCAGAGAAGTATTCAGAATGTACTGCTGGCGTGCAGAAAATTTGATGTTAAATTTTAGTATCAGCATTCTTTTCCACTTTTGCAAAATGCATGTGTTTTTTTTTAAAAAGCTAGAAGCTTTCATTCAGAACCATTAAAATTAGACTGAACTTGGTATTAATAAATACTCCCCTTGATTTAAAAGGGAATGTAGAGATTTGTTTCCTGTTTTCAAAATCAAAGTCCTTACGCAATACTTTGAATACAGGAGCCTACACTACACTATAATGCTGTATCATGTGCAGGAATCCATGTTCACTGTGTTTTCCTCATTGATGCCAATGGGTAAAAAGGGCGCCTGATTACAAGGGTCCCTGATTACATGTCATAATTAAGACTACTGGGCAGCACAGTGCCAGCAATGGGGAGTTCTACTTAAACTTTAAAAGAAATGCATTTGCTCTTTTGCCATTTAGTGAAAATAAGGTATTCATGAATGTCATGTATGGCTGTTTTCACACAGATGCCTCTGCCCCCGCTGGGTGTGTGGGAGGGTGTTCCGCCGATGGGGGCATCCGTGGAAACAGCCGGGGGTGGGATGGGTGTGCACTTGGTGTTCGTCCATGCAAACACTGTGGGCGATGGGTGGGGTGTGTGCATGTTCCCGCACAATACCCACCTTCGTTCATCTCCACACACGGAGCCCTTCAAAAAACTGGAGGAGGCTCCGTATAAAGGGACACCCACCCACTTCCACCTACCGTGGCAGAACACCCATCCCTCCCCCCCCCACCCCATTCGTGGAAAAACGACCTATAATAAATTGATCCAAATTCCATTTTTTCACCAACATTCATGCAAACCCCAGGATGCATATAAGACTGAATAGAAGAGCAGAATTCAGTCCATCTGCCTTATTTTTTCCTCGCTAATCAGACAGGTTTATGTACAGAGAACATCAAGTGAATGTATTCAGAATTCATTGACTATGGGCGTTTTTAAACAAGCAAGGCTTGAGGGGGGTGTCTGTGGTCAGTGCGTGGGGTGGCAGCAGGGCGCCCACGCATGCGAAGTGCATGGGGGCAGCTTCAAGTAAGTGGCTCCCAGTATGGCTGCTCCATTCATGAAGGCAGTCAGGGCACTCAGGATTTTTCAGTACTCCATGCATGGCCATGAGTGGCTGGTGCATGGGTCACGGGAGCACACCTCCCCACGCACCAACTTCAAATGAGCAGTTGGACACTTGGACGGCGGGGGGGATATGTATGGACACGTCTCGTTTAAAAACACCCTATGGGATGGCACCCTGAAGCGGCTCTTTCTCTCACCTATCACATACATAAACAGTAACCTTTTATATACCAGTACTCCTTTTTTGTCCTGGTTTCTGGTGTGAAAACAATTTTCACTAACCAAATGAAAATAATCAATGATCATGGGCTGGAAACAGTGGAAAAATATTTTTCACCGCAGACTGCCTACTTCCATTTCGAATGGAGCATTTTACTAGGGATTTGGTCCACCCCTATTTAAAATTACTTATTTTTAATTAGTGCAGCAAATTAAATTATCAGCGTGACAAACTGAAAATTAAAAGCACAGACTTTCTTTATATTTTACTTCTTTTCATTTGTATTCAGTTGTTTCTATTGGTTGTCAGAGGAAGCACTTTAGAATCATGTTAGGTTTTTAGGCATCTATTACTGGCTAGTTCAATTTATGGGAAAAAGTGACACATTTTAATTTTTTTCTCTAAACAAACACCAAATCGAGATAGCACAGCATTAAAGCAGTGACTAATTATTTCAGCAGTTCATTTTGTACTCTCCCTTGTGGCCCCCACATTTCCTAGTTTACTAAATTGCGTTAGATTGCAAGATTATATTGTGAGAAACATTTATGCAAGACCTGTAGATTTAAAATTTCAGCTGTGAGACAACACAGCAGCTATCTGTTGTGAGATTAATATTTAACCTGCTGTGGGGCCTGATCTATGCTGTCTTTTCTCTTGAATGTGTTGTGAAAAGGCAACCATTCCACCTTAGGGCTTAGTTTAATTTAGTGCCATGTTTTTACAAGTGGGGAGAGTGATGGTGATGAGTGTTGGATCATATTTCACATACCAATTTCCAAAGTAATCTATTAATATGGATCTAGATTGTGGTCTCATCAAAGAGGAAAAATGACCAGGGAGGACAGAAGGAAACACCAAACCATGATAAATCATATTTCATGTTCTCCTAGATGGTAAAAAATGTCAGATGTTATTTGTGTGCCACTGGAGATAGTTTCTGCAACTGTGAAATACCCATACCAGAGTCCTTCTGTTATCAAGTTTAATGACATCTGAGGACTGTAAAGTTGTCAGTTATAAAATAAATACTGCATAAAAACAAAGTGGATGAAATTCATCCCTACTGCAGATCCACTGAAGTTAAAGGAGCTTGCAAGGAGAGTTGAATTTGGCCTAATAAAAATGGTTTAAAAATAGGTCTTAATTTGTCTCATTTTTTAATCTTCATCTTCAAACTACATTTTATGTCTTTATTTTTATTTAGATTTACAACACACCCTACCCATGGGTTCAGGACAGAACTTTACAAGCCTTATCTAGTCCGCCCTCACAGCAGTGGCTCTACTGATATTCGACACCTGGAATTACACCTCTACTGGTATTAAACACCTAGAAAAAACAAAGAGAAGAAACAGATGGAGAATTATCTGCAATGGAACACTTACCCTCACCCTGATGACATTAATTTCTACAATGAGTAGCATTCCGTACAAAATAACTAGGAGTCCTGTTAGGCAAAACCGAAGTTGGCTGGGTCCAACTTCATTGTCATAGAACTTCACAAACTTGATGGTTTTAGTTATAAAAGCTAAGGTCCAATAGATCAGCAAAGCTGCCAAGAAAGGAAAAAGAGCAGTCTATCAATCCTTGATTGTCAACTGTGGAAAAAAGGTATTTAACAGAAAATTACAAGTGATTTGAAAATGTCTATGTAGAAGGACAACAAAAGCTGTTCCACCAATTAAATTTGCACACCATGGGAAATTTTCAGACAAGACACTCCCCACCTACCCATTATACATTTTGCATGGCTCCAGTGTTTCCATATGGGTGCCCTGTAACATGTATAGTGGGTGGGAGGTGGATGGGGAGTGTCTTGTTTGAAAACACCCATAGACAGTTATTTATATCCCAAACCAGGACAAAAAGACAATTTTTTGTTGACAGAAAACCTCAGTCAGAAGATCATCCTTTTGGAAATTTTCCATCCAACTCTCCTAATGAGTGTGCATGAAAACAATTAGTTCTTTTTCTCCCTTTAGATCAGCACTCAGTTCAACTGCCCAGCATGCGGCTAATTAGGATTAAGTTTACATGAGTAATGACCTGATCCCTCCTCGCTAATTTCAGTGACTGTGAAAAACAGAAAGAAGCTTTGGGAAAGGAAGTTTCCATCTGTTTTTGAAGGTTCTCCCTTGCCACTTCATCTTGGGGAAAGGCCAGAGGTGGGGTGGATTTAAGCCTCAGAGGTACCTTATTCCTCCACCAATCCTTATCAAACTGACCAGGGTTGAGATACTACTCTGAGGGAGGAGGAAATCATAGAATCCAGGCTTAAGTGCAAACAGAATTGAGTCCATCATCTTATATGCGTGACATTTTACAAGATCTATTGTTGCTTCTGTTGAGATATAATTGAAAAAAGGAGCAAAATGAATCAGCAGCTGGAAAATCAAGACTCTGATTTATGTGAACAATTCCTGCCACATGACAGTGAGCGTAATCAGTTTCTTAGAAATTGCAGAGTGAGTGGGTAGTGAGATTGTAGTTTCATTTGTGAATCACAGCGATCATCTGATTTACAGCTTATTTCAAGTGCTACAGAAACTCAAGCTAGTTTGCAGTTTTTCTCTGAGAGTTTCTATCACTTACCCTTTGAAGGATCCGTTTCAAAGATGAATTATACTGGAAATTATTTTTGTTTCTCCACAGAAAAGAAACCAGCATATGGTTCCAATTAACTCTTGAGCAGATTACCAGGTTTTGAATGAATTAAAGAAAGAAGATTGCAGGATACAAGTGTTCTCTCTCTCAGCAGCTGTAGATATTTTTAAAACTGTCTATCCCCCTTTCAGGCTTTCATCAGTATTATGTTAAATGCATCAATCACTGTAAAATGCAACATCTCCCATGGTCATAATCTTAGGGCATGCTATATACAGGTTACTTGACAACAATCTTTATTTTTATATAGCGCCCCCTGTCATGTGATTTACATAGAACAAACACAACTTTTCATCCTCAAAACACCCCTGTGAGGTAGGTTAGGCTAAGAGAAGAGTGTGACTGGCCCAAGGTCACCCAGGGAGTTTCTGGCTAAAGTGAGACTTGAACCAGGGTCCCCCACTACCTTCTGGTCTATGTACTGTGCACTTAGCCATTACACCACACTGTAATGATTATTGATTACACATATATTAAAAGCTCAAAGCATTTTAATAGTCAAGTGGGTGTATTCATGTCAGGGTTGATATGGGCTGCAAACCTAAACACACACATTAGGATTGCAATCTTGGACTTCATAAAACAGATAGACTATTCTGCACTTATCCATAGCATTTACCACACACTAAAGGCAAATGAGTTAAGGCAACTCCAGATCAAAACCAGGAATGGGCGGGTTAGGGTGAGTTTGCAAACTCCACCTTAGGCAGCTCCCTGGCAGCGGAGGGAAGAGTAGAGTAACAAGTTGCACTTACTACATGATATATGGCTATTAGTTATCTTTAAAATATTTATTAAGTAAACGGTGTGTGAGGCCACAGGAGATGTTATCCCGTTTCAGGCAGCATTATCCCACTATGGGCAGTGTTAACATGCGATGCAGTGAATTGTATGGCTGGTGGTTGCCAGTTGTTCAGGCAGTCAGCTGACATGCAATGTGCCTGCTGGAGAAGGCCAGTGTCATATTGTGTCTTAACGATGTCCAGAGTGGGATAACGGCGCCCAAGGCGGGATAACAGGCTGCTTTCTTGTGTGACCTGTTCCTGTGCTACCCTGCCCTGCAGTTAAGTCCAGTGGCACCATTGAGTGGCGGGTGTGTTCGCCATTCCCGTGTGTCCACATCATGGTCGGGGACAGAATAACGGACGGGCTGGACACTTGCACGTGTGGCCTTCTCCTTGGCCCACCCCGGGGTGTGGCGGGACTTGTGCCAGCAGTCATCTGCCTGGTAAAGATTCTGTGGCCTGCTCTCCTCACCAGCCCAAAGTGTGGCGGCTACGTTTGCCCTCCCTGTGGTGGGCAGGGGGGGAGGGTCAGGGTCCCACCTTATCTCATGTGATTTCACGCAATGTGTACAATTAAAAATAGTGCTGCAAGCAGGGCAGAGCTGTTGTATTCCCTTAAAATTATAGAGAGGGAACCAGCAGCACATATATTTTTCATCCTGGTTTGTAGGCTTAATCTGAGGTAGAAGGTTGTAGGTAAGTTTCCCACTCTTTCATAATTTCAGTTTATGGCTGAAAGCTTCTATTCCCATCTGACACATGCCTAAACTTTCCCCTGTGAGGCGTCTTGAAAATACCAACAAAGTAATTTTACTCTCCCTCGCAGATCAGGTCATACCTAAAGTGACCAGAAACTCTTAAAATCTTGAAAACACTTTGAAAAGTGGGATGCTCCATATTCTGCCCGTTACCCAGATTTACATAAGTATTTATAAATCAACATAAACTAGCAATGTATCTGAATCATGTACATTTAAAAGAGCCCATTACCTAACTTTGAGGCCATCCTGGGGGGAAAAAAGCACACAAGAAGATGATCTTTTAAAGACACAGACACACACTGACATGCACAGGTGGTGGCGACAGCATGTAGACCCATAATTAGGGTTGCAAGTGTACCATATTTTATAATTCCATAATGCCCTGTATTTTTTCAAGTTTGATCTAGCAACGCTAGGCCACGTAGACTTCACTACTTCGGGGTGGTCCTTTGGATGCAAATTTGAGTTTATTTTTGTTTTGTTTCTCAAAGTTAGCAGATTTAAATGCAGATTCATATTACGGATCTGTATTTAAATCAATTAAAACTAATTTTAAAAATTTAAGAAATTACTGTGCATGTGAAAAATGGCCGCAGGACTGTTCTGTGCATGCATGACCTTTTCCAAAATGGAGCAGGCAGGGTCACTGCCATTTTGGAAAAGGGCAGCCAGTCTGTGCATGCACAAAAAGGACACTGCTCATGTGCAGACTGAAAGGGGCATGCATGCGCAGAACAGGCCAGTGGCCATTTTGTGCATGTGCAATAATTTGTAATTATTTTTTTTTATTTTAGAACCGAACCGAAACGGGCTTGTTGTCACACTGTTCTGGTTTGGTTTGGATTAATCCTTAACTGCCTGCTCCATGCAGTTACGGATTTAAACCGACTCCAAATTCCCACCCCTACACCCTAATCAACCCTCACTTTGCAATAATGGCTGGGTGGATGGGATTATCCATGTGGTCAAATCCACTTCACTCTAGTCACCCCATGAAAGGGGGTGGTGGGATGTGCCCAACTGTAGGAAGGTTTTTCCAGGATCTGTACCACTCTTCTATGTTCTTTATAAGCAGACTCCCAGACACAGAGTTCCTTTTTACTTTGTTGCTTTTTTACTGAAATGTGTTCAACTCACCATCAAACAGGCTTACAAACTGTAGCCTCTCCTTGGAAACTTTTCTGAGGTGACAAGCCCAATTTCTGGGTTCCCAGCTTCTGTCAGGCCTTGGCATGTGGCTACCCAGCTTCTCCGCCTGTTCCCACCCTGGAGCATTCCTTGGTAGTATCTCTTCTGAGCTCAAAACTCAGCTTTATAAAGGCTAACCCTGCTCACGTGGAGCCAGTGAGACTCAGGGCCAGGTGTGGTTAAGGGGCTGATCTACTAAAGGCCTACTCCCCAAAGGACATACAATAGCACTCAGCCACACCACCACTGTTTGCCCATGCATGCCCAGTCTATGCACATCTCAGGCTGCTTATACACGAGCCAGAAGTGGCCTCTTTTCTTGTGGATTTCAGAGTCTGCAAGAAAAGAAACTCTAGCACAGGGGGGTTTAGATGCTCCCCTGCCACTACCAGAAGTTGGGCAGGCGCCAGTTGAAACAGCGGCCACCAGCAAACTAGCACTTTTTGGAGATGCAGCCTTGTGAAAGCCACATGATCAAGGTTTTACAAGGCTAAGTCGCTAAGAAGAGCTAGTTTTCTGGCAGACGCTGTTTCAAATGGTGCCCGCCTGACTTCCACTAGCGGCGAGGGAGCATCTAAACTCCCCTGCACTAGTATCTTTTCTAGCAGACTCTGAAATCTGCAAGAAAAGAGGCCATTTCTAGCTCGTGTAAAAGCAGCTTCAGTTTCTGCTTCCACAAGACATGGCCCTATCCATGCTCACATGTCATGCCTGCTATGCACCTGGGACAACAATCCCAGAGTGCACTGTACCGAAAATTCAGTTAAACCCACCCTGGGGTAGTATCTGATACAAGCATGTCTGGGGATAGCAGGGTGACTGCTCCTGCACACGATAAACACAATAGAAGGTTCATGCCAGAAAATGGGGCCACAGAAATACAGGTGATGATGTGTGTGTGCCTTTGTGGGAAATGTAATATGAGGAAACACCTTCCCAAGCCTCTGTCTCCTCCCTCTTCTAAATTATTTGTTCTCACTTTTTCTTTGTCTAATCTGTTTGAGACTGCAATCCCATTGGGATGGAGAAAGTACTGGGCAGCATGATCTTCTGCCTATTTAGTGCCATATCAATTAACAACACTGCCACAGAACATCTCCCTTCTAAAAAGAATCCTAACATCAATTTGAAGTTTTTAGGAGAAAATGGATCTTTGAAAACAGACAGTGCCTTTCTTTTATGGGGAATTAAAGCACAGAGCCTCCGTGTTCTGTTTTCCTAGACACAGGACTCACTTTACAAAGCTAGTTTTTGGCAGATGAAAAAGCCTGTATTTTACCTGAGCAGGCCAGGTGTACAGGGCTAGAAGTTTCTAAACCAAATATCCTGACATAATAGGATTTGTGACTACAGCCCAGCTTCTTTGACTACATTTCATACAAGAAGAATGAGCAAAGCAATCTGCCGTGTCATGGGAGATGCAGGTTTTCTTGGAGAAAAAAATTCTTTACGGAAGTTAAAAACAATGGTTGTGTACCTGCCACAAGCTCCAAAAAGTTACAAGTTACAGTTTCACCAAAAATTCACTTCCAGTTCTCCCTGGAAGTCCCATGACCCTTAGATTCATTATCCCAGTATTGATATCAATCTACCCTTGGTAAAGGGACAGAAACAACAGGCAAGGCTATAAGAAGAGATTTTCTGGAAGACTCTTATTTCAGTGGCCTGAATTGTATTAGAAATCACCTTTACTTTTTGCACGAAAATTGAAATGGACTCTTGGGCATTACCTGATCTTAGTACTCTTACTCTGAAGGAAAGAGCTTAAACACGGCACAGCACTTGGCTTCCAAATAAAAGCAGTGTAGCAATTTTAAATTAGGAGAGGGAGGAAGCTGTTTTTATGTGAGATTTTAAACAATAATCCTGAGAAGAGGAAAGTTTTGAATTTAATCTAAAAGATTAAAATTGTATCAAAATATAAACTGTTGAAAGTTTCACTATGGAAGAAAGTTAACAGTACACCAAACTCAAACAGAATGGGAGCAAACAATGTCTTCTCACAAACCAACTCACATCCACTACTGTCAGTATCTAGTATTATTAGATATTTGTATTAGAGCAGCATTTGGCTACTCAGGAGGGGGTAACCCAATCATGCTAAGTACCACACAAAAACATGGAACAAGTTTGTATGAAATACTAGGTGCTTACCTTGTGATAACTTGTCCCTGACTTAAGGGTAATTTCAGACGTTACGAAAACACCTTTCACCACAGTGGTTCGCAGTGGTTGGATTCCCTGTGGTGGCGGCGTTTTTGTGAACGTCTGTTTGACTCCCACCAGATGTTCACCACAGTGAATTTCTGGCGGGCTCAAAGCTAACCACGGTTCTGGACCTCTGGTTGGCCGGAGGTGGAGAACCGTGGTTAGATTGGCCACGATCTGGGATGGGCCAAAAGTAACATGTGTTACCTTGGCCCATTCCGGATTGTGGCCCTGCCCGCGATACGGGATCAGACACAGCGGCCTAATTGGCCGCTGTGCCCGCCCGTCTCCCTGAGGGCGGGCGGCCGAGAAGCACAGGGGGCGGGGCTATGTGGCCGCACGTTGCGCTGTGCAGCCCCGCCCCCTCCCCGATCCCTGTTAGCGATCAGGCTGGCATGTCTAAAGGACGGACAGCCTGATCACAGATCGGGATCCGAGACGGATCCCGGTCCAGGGTTCAGCATGGCGGGCCAAAAGGCCCGTCATGTCTGAAATTACCCTAAGTCTACACCAGGGTTTGTTTACCCAGAGGTACACCTGCCTCCTTCTAACCAGCATGTTGATTGCTACCTGGTGCAATTGTTCATGTGACCACTCTCATAAAGTAACAATCAGTGCGTAGCAATTTTAACCCCTAGGTAGAAGCAGACATATAAACAGCTGTACCCCAATAATCTAGCCCTAGGGTACACTTACCTGGGGGCAAATTACCCTGGGTATGCAGCATTTTGTGTGGACACACCCATAGTAAGAGAAAACACCTGTCATGAAGAGTTTACCATTCTAATAGACAAGACAGATGAAGAGTGGGAGAAGTGTCACTATCCCCATCAGCAAGATGGGGAATGAAAATTACAAAGAGATAAATTGAAGCACAGCTGGGAACAGAACCCAGATCTCCTGACTCCCAAACCAGCTGGGACATACACAAGACACTCCAGTCCTTTCACTTTAAAAATAGGTCCAAGTTTATGTTTCCTTGTTTTCTTAACACCATCAATTACTATTCCAGTTGTTGCTGCATATCTCAAATTCTCGCTAATACCAACGGGAGTTACACACACACACGTTTTGCAGGATGAGATGTTTAACCTGGCATGACTTAATGAAATGTATTGTGGGGATTTAGAAAGAAGACATGTGCACTGGACACTGTATAAGGGATAATAGGAAGGATGCTTCATTTTACAAGGCAGTAATATAATTCTGAGGGAAATAAACTATGACACTAAAGGCCAGATAGTTTATTTTAATTAGAGAACCAGATTACTGTCAAGGACAACGCTGCAGCTCTTCTCTCATAAATAGTGAAATAATTATTTTTATTAATACAAACCATATCGCCAATGCCTTTCCTGCTCAATCTATCACCCTTTAAAGACTGTTTTTTTATAGCTGTGAAGACTGTGGATGCAAACCTCCATCCGGTAAAGTCAATTGCTCCTCTCCCATTGACTTCAATGGTGGAACATTGCACTCTATGTTTAGAAAGCACTGTTAAATTACATATTTTGTAATAGTGGAAAAACTGATAAAGAACTTTAAATGTACTTGTAACATTTATCTATCTTATACTTATTCTAACACTTAATGAAGAGTGCCTCAAAATCGCCAACATATTTACCTTCACAACAGTTATGAGGTAGGAAAGTATTAGTGATGTCATTTTACAGTTGGGAAACTGAGGCACAGAAAAGCCAAGTAACTTGCCAAAGCTCTGCATCAAAATGTACCTGGCAACCGGGGATCTGCAGCAGATTGAGACTTGAACCCGGGCCTCTCAATTCCCAGGCTAGCATCCTAACCACTGGGTCACTAGTCCTCTCTATGCTTCTATCAGGAGTAGCCATTAAGTTCCCAATCCCAAAAGTGGTGCACCAAAATATTCACCTGGCTGATAGCCACAACACACACACACACACACACACACACACACACACACACACACACACCCCTCCTACTTCATGACTGGCTAGCAGAGCCGATGCTCTGCAGTCCTGGCTGCTAAGTCTCTGAGGAACAGCTGCAGTCCAGCTGCTGAGACTAAGGGTGATTTCAGACGTTACGCGGTCCCGAATCACCACAGTGGATTCCCTGCGGTGGCGAGCTGGCCAACCACCCCCCATGGTCCAGGGAGGCCCCGAACAGACGTAACAGGAGCGGGACCATGGCAGGGAATCGGACCGACAGACCACGGCCCGGGGCAGCGCAACAGACGTGACGCCGATTCCCAGCCGTGGTCAAAACACCCAGAAGTCACCGGGCAGGGGTGGGACACAGACATGGCTGGCTGAGGGAAAACGAAGCCAAAAGGGAACACCCACACAAGGGAAATGGGAAGGGAGGGGGAGGAGGGAGAAGAGCACAGGCCACACAGCACACACACGCGCCCAGACACATACACACCCGCACGGGAAAGGAAGGGAAGGGGGAACACAGCGAGACAGACAACACACACGGCACAACGGGCAAAAGGGGGAAGGGATGGGGGGCCAGGGACAGGGAGGAGGGGGGGGAATCAGCCCAGGGGCCAGGGCAGGACATGGGGAACGGCAAACAGAACCCCAACAACAGCACAGCCCGCACAGGCACCCCCACAGCTACACAGCCAGTCCCGGATCGGGGGGGACCCCCAGGGGCACAGCACAGTCACAGGGGGAGGCCACACAGACCGGGGAGTGGCCCGTGAACGGTCCAGGAGGCAGACAGGGACCACATGCACCGGCGAGAGTGTGATGGATGGGAAGGAGGCGAGACGGAGATGAGAAGCAGGGCAGCAACACACACACACCCCGGGAGGATGCCCAGAGGCCCAGTCCGGGGGGCCCGGAACCCCCCAGTCACACAGGCACCCGTGTGTGTGTGTGTGTGTGTCCTGGGCACAGGGGGGATCGAGGCCAGAGCATGAAGGACAGTGGCACCTGGGGCGCTGGGAGCCGGCACACAGTTCAGGACACAGCCACAGGAGAAGGCAGCCATGGAGGGGAACACCTGTTGCAGAGGCAGACAGGGGGGGCCCACGGAGGCAGCCCAGAGCCACAGGCAGGATCAGTGGAACCGCAACAACCAGCCAGCACAGCAGCGAGCCAGCAACATCAGGAAGGGAAGGGGCAGCAAATCACGGTGCCAGGGCGGAGGCGGGAGTGCTCACCGGGGCCAGTATCCAGGGCCCAGAAGGTACAGGGGGGCCTCACAGTCAGCTGCAGGGGGCCACGAAGGGGCCTGGGGCCAGGTGGCCCACCAGGTGCACGAAGTGAGGCCACTGAAACATGCCACGACGGAAGCCCAGCTCAGACATGTGGTGGGCGACCAGGTAGTAAGTCTCAAAGGGATCCTGAGCGGAAAGCCCCACCTGCACAACAGATCGGGACCACACACCAGCCAGCGCCACCACCTCCGCTTCAGAGGGCTCTGACAAGCCATAGTCAGCAGGTGGGGGCCACGGAAGGTGACCTAGATCCAACAGGTGGTGATAGATCACCCCGCGAGACCGCTGGTAACCTCGGGCCCCGTGTACACAGCCAAAGAAGGACACAGCCAGGGCAGGGCGCCCCTCTGACAGACAGGCCGCGTAGTCAGCCAGGCTGCACACAGAGAGGATGGACACAGACTCTGCCGCCGACCACCCCACATGTGAGCACCTCATCTCCGGGTTGCGCCCATCGGGAAAGGGACACCAGCCCAGCGTCTCCGCATGCAGCCGTCAGTCATGGGTGCTCACCACATGGCCATAGTACCGCAGGCCCGAGCTCATACTCTCGTAGGCACCTGTGAGGCTGTGCGGGCAGCTCAGGAGCAATTGCACGGCAGGGGAATGCCACAGGTCACACAGGGCCATGGTCTCGCGGAAGGTTCAGCTACGCGGGGCGCCTGGGGTGATGGGGCCCACGAGCCCTGGGGAAGCACGGCCAGCCACGATCCAGCAAGCTCCTGATACTAACTGCAAGGAAAGGGGGGCGCCACAATCCCTGGAGCGGAAGCAGGGGAGCTCCAAGGCCAAGCGATAAGGCCACAGGCCGCAACATTGCATGGCTACAAAGTGAGGTGTGCGGTGCGGACCCAGCCCAGCTGCAGGCACAGAGCACACAGACAGGACAGCCTACACACTAATCAGGGCGCCCAGGACAGCAGGCAGTCAACACCGAGAGGTGGGAGGTGATGACAGCAGGGATGCAGCTGCTGCCCGCATGCCCAGGAGCAGGCTGGACCATTCGCCAGGTCCCCTGCAGAGTACACCGGTGTGCGCAGCGGGCCGCCCGCGGCCTCCCCATCCCACTCGCCCTGCAGAAGCCGGGCCTGCCGGCATGGGGGGCAAGCAGGGCGACCCGGGGCCCCGAGTCCGGGTGGCAGGGTGCGACCGGGTGGCGGACTGCCATAGGTCCCATCCTATACCAGTTGTGGCTCCCGCCCTCCCAAGGCGCCATTCCTCATGGAGCTGGGACGGTTGGGCACCTGCAGGATGCACCTAGCCATTTGCGCGGAGTGGTACTGCTCGCACACTGACCTCCTACGTATCCAGACCGCAGAGGTGCACCTGGCCATCCGGCTGAAGTTGTGCATGGCCAGGAATGCTGCCAGAGCCCAGAGATCCCACCACGGGCAGAGGCGCTCCCTGGTACACCTCAGGGCCCAGTAGGTGTCTGGGGTGGGCCGCCAGGACCTCCTCCGTGCCGGCCCGCCAGGCCCTCCTCTGTGCCCGGGGGTGGGCTGCAGCGCTCCGCGAGGTGGCCAACTGTCTCCAGTGGCAGAGGAAGACCATGGGGTGCACAGCCCTGCTCGCTATGCCCATTGACCGCCAGGTATGGGTCACGGAGCGGGCACAGGGGTGGTGGGCCAGGGCACTGGCCCAATGGAACGAGGCCGCCTGGAGAGCTCACTTTCAGATGGACAGGCCGCAGCACATATTCCTGCGACTCTCCAAACTGTTAACGCCCTGGCTGGAGAGACGGGACACCCCCACGCGGGCCCCCATTCCCATGGTCCAGCGGGTGGCCATCGGGGTCTGGGCCCTTGCAACACCCTGGGCCCATGAACAGAACCATGGAGGCAGCTGTGGTGCCCGTACATTTATTGGTACCACCACCTACAGGTGCCCCCACCACCACCACCTACCTCCCTGTGCCCTCCCCCTTCCCCCCCATCTCCGGGGCCTCTTCCTCGGCCACCCTGTGGGTGCTGTGGAGCTCTGGGAGCTCCCCCCCCGCTGTCTGTGTCCCCAACAGTGTCCTGGGAGGCCTGTGTCCTGAGGGGCAGGCGGTGGTGGGAGGGCGGGCGGACCTGGGGCCAGAGGGGCCCCCCAGGGCGGCTGCTCCCTCCGGAGGCCTACGGGGACTGGGAGGCGGATGCGCGGCCCCAGCGGGCGTGCTGGCAGCTGGGGTGGCGCCGGCGCCGAGGGGCCTGGCATTGGGGCCGGGGCAGGCAGGTGGCCCGGCAGGGCGGCTGCCATCACGTACGCACTCATAGTCCCCGTGTGCAGTAGCAGCGATGTGCCGATGTCGTGGGAGCAGTCCATCTTGCCCGAATGCTCCCTCACCATCCTGTCGATGGTCTGTTCCAGCCACCCAAACACCTCCACCTGCCTGCTGTGCTCCCGGAGCTCCCGCCTCCATTCCATGCGCACCTCCACTTGCAGTCTCTGGTCCCTTGTCTCTGCTTGTTGGATGGCCCTTTCTGTGGTCGCCTCCATCCTATCGATGGCCGTAATCATCTGCTCACCCTGTTCGGTGGTTGAGCGGACTATGTCCTCTGCTTGCTCCTGCCTTCGGCACTGTACCCGTGCCCGGTGCTCCCTCATCCGTTGCGCTGGGGGCATGGGGCCAGCTTGCTGGGGCCTGTCGGGTCGCCCTGTTGGGGTACACAGTAGGGGTTGGTTCGGCGTCCTAGTCGCCCGCCTCCTATTCCGTGGCATAGCTGGGGGTTGTGCCCCCCCTCAGGTTGGTGGGTGGTGCCCTACCCTGGCATTCCCCAGCACCCAGGCCCCCCCTCCCCAGCACTGCGTGCCCCGATTCCTCCACCCGGCCTCACCCGGCGCCCTTTCTCACCCCTCACTTGTTGCTGTGCCTCACCTGGGACCTCCGTCTACTCCCGGGGCTGCTCTCCACCATTCTCCTTGCCCGCCTGCCGCAGGTGTCTGGGCGTGGCTGGGGCAGACAGGTTGCCCGGTGGGGCGGCTGACATGACATAGGCACTCATAGTACCCACGTGTAGGAGCAGCGAAGTGCCTATGTCATGGGACCGGTCCATCTTTGCAGAGTGCTCCCTGACCATCCGGTCTATGGCCTGTTCCAGCCGCCCGAACGCCTCCACCTGCCTGCTGTGCTTCTGGCGCTCCCACCTCCATTCAAGGCACACCTCTGCCTGGAGCCTCCGGTCCCTGGCCTCTGCCTGCTGCACGGCCCTTTCAGTGTCCGCCTCTATGCAGTCTATGGCCACGATCATCTGCTCGCCCTGCTCTGTGGTGGAGCGGACAATGTCCTCCGCTTACTCCTCCTTGGGTCCCGTACCCATGCCCGGTGCTCCCTCCGTCAGTTGTGCCGGGGGCACGGGTCCGCATTGCTAGTCCCTGGCAGGTCACCCTGTTGGGGTGCATGGTAGGGCATGGTTAGCCGCCCCAGCCTCTCGCCCCCATCCCGTGCTGTGGATGGGGGGCCCTGGGCCCCCCCCGTCGGGATGGTGGCTGGTGCCCTCCCCCAGCTGCCCCCTGCAGCTAGCCCCAACCCAGGGTCCACCTTCCCCGGCCACATTTGCCAGGCCTCCTCTCCCCCCCGCATGTCACCTCACCTGGGGCCTCTGGTTGCTCCTGGAGCTGCTCGCCTCCGTCACCCTCGCCGGGCTGTCGCTGGTGCCAGGGCGTGCCGTGACCTGTGCAGGAATGGGGAGGGGTGGGTGAGGGCTCGGTGGCCCGTGTCCCATGGCTGCCCCCGGGCCCCTCCCTCAGGGCCTTCCCCCCCGGGCCCCTCCCGTGCGCCCCCTTCCCCCCCCGGGCCTTCCCCCCTGTTCCGTGTCCCGTCCCACCCGCCTGCTTGTGCTTACCCTCTATGTTGGTCTCGGAGCCCTCCAAGGCTGGCCCCTCAGTGTGGCTCAGGTTCCCCTGTGTCCACTGGCTGATGGTGACCAGGGTGCCGACCTCGGATCCTCCAGCTTCGGACCTCGGCCGGGGGCTATCTGGGCTGGCGCGCGAGGGGGCTTGCTGGTCCCTGAGGTCCCAGGGCATTCCTCTTGGGGGGCGGGGCTCCTGGAGCCGGTGTCTTCACTGGGGGCAGCGAGGGGAGGGGGTACCTCAGCCCGTTCCCTGCCCTGGACCACTGCGCTCCCCACGAGGTGCGGGGCGACTATTGAGCCCTTCATGTGTAGGATGCAGTCCAGGGCTTCATAGTAGGGGGCGGTCCGGGCTCTGTGGCCGGACCGCCGGTTGTTGTCCTTAATGGTCTTGTACCCTCTTGAGCTCCTTGGCCTTTGACCGGCACTGGGCCACTGTCCTGTGATGCCCTGGGGCCTCCATTTCCAGCACGATCTCCTTGAAGACATGCTCGTTCCATTGGTTGACTGCCAGCTCCAGCTGGTGCTCCAGGGTCCCCCAGATCTGGATAAAGTCCTGGGTTTCCCTGTGCCCCCATTGCCCACCTCAGTGGTACAGCCATCTCCCGTGGGTGCCCTCCGGGTCGCGGTCTTCCCCCTCCTCCTCCTGTTCCTGCACTCCGGTCATCTCCTCCGGGGGCTCGGAATCCCGGGCCCATTTCCGTGTCTGCGGGTCGTGAGGGGGGGGTTGGTTACCGGGTTGCCACAGCCCCATGTCCCTCCCCCATTCCCCCCCTGCCGGCCCGCCCACCCGCCTTGGAGCCCCTGCACCGCTGCCCCCCCTTCGGTCCCCTTACCCGTTTCCGGGGTGCCTCGTCCCCTGGGCCGGCAGCAGGCGTTGGTTCGGCCTGTCCCAGCTGCTGCTGCTGCTGCCCCTCCACCGCCTCCAGGTGCAGCACGACCACCTCCTCCTCCGCCTGCGCCTCCACTACCTCCTCCTCCGCCTCCTGCCTTGCTCTCTCTCCCACCACTCTCCTCTCCCTTCCGCCTCGCTCCATCCCACCACGTCCCCCTGCCACTGTGTGCCCTTTAAATCTCCCTCCCCGGCCTGTGTTGTTGCTCATTGCCTGGCAGCGATGCTGCGTGCTTTGTCCCCAGCTGGGAATCGTTTTGCTTGATTCCGGCCGGCGGTTGCCGTCCAGACGTTACTTTTTTTTGTTTCCTGGTGGGAATTGCTTTGACCACGCTTTCAGAGATGGTCTGGGCTGGAGCTCCGGAAGCGTGGTTGATTTTGACCCCTGGTGGGGATTGACTGTAGCGAACATCTGGCGCCCGCGGAACAGACGTTCAGGGCGCTTTGGCCCTGCCGCGGGATTGACCGTGGTTCGCTGTGGTTGACTGTGATCTCGTAACGTCTGAAAATACCCTAAGACACAGGGCTGCTGAGGCAGTGGAAGGCCCCAGAACCAGACCTCGCCGACAGCCATGCTTGAAACTGCCCAATAGCTATATGTGGCTCCCCCCCGACCCCCGGCCTATATTTCTCAAAAAAGGCAAAAGTCTTACAAAATTGATGTTGTGCATCTACTGTGTTTTGATTATGTGAAAATATCAAGACAGTAATAAAATCTGGCACAAACGGTCCCTTACAAGTGCTTCATTTTTGCTGCTATTGGTTCCGTTATCATCTAGGGAAAAGGCAACCAGTCAGGAAAAGAATAACACTAATTACAGTTCACATCACTTCCCTTATATTAAAGGCACTTCTCTTAAACATCCCAAAACATGTGCAGATGTACTCAAAGATATTTGCTAATCACTGTGCCTGTTTTGGACAAGTGAGACTAAGAGGACACACAGGGTGAAAACAAATGAGACAGTGGCTCCCCGGCTTCCCTTAGTAAGGCCATGGCAGCCGCCACTCCTTGGGTCGGCGGGAAGATGGTTCACACAAGCAGCCCCACCCCCTGGTAATCCGGGCATGGGGGCTGCCAGCACAGATTCTTCCATGGCATGCGTTGGCCACAGAGTCATTCATATCGGACAGGATGGCCAAACCCCTGTGAAGAGCTGCCACAAAACAGCTTATGGGTGGGGTGTGGTGGCGCACCCTAAGCCAGCCCAGGTGTGCGCACCAAACAGCTGATTGGGGGTACTCCACTGGGCCCTCCTTCAGCTGTTTGGCAGCCGGGGTGAAGGCACTCCTCTGGTCCTGATCCTCCGACACTGGGCAGGGCCTGAAAAGATGGGAGGGAGACCATTAGTCTGGTTTAGCCTGGGTGGTCGGGCCTTTGCTGGGGTGTGTTGTCAACCGCCGCCAGCCCGTATGTTCCACAACAGCCACCCAGGAACATTTGGCGGTGACCTAGCAGACGAGCAGGTGACGAGCAGGCTAACGCGGGCTACTGTCTCATTTGTTTTCACCCACAGTTCTGTTCCTCTTACAGATTCCCTTGTTCTTTTTCAAGGCTGCTCTGGGAAGCCATGTGATAGACAGACAGATAGGTGGTTGAAAACCAGATTTTCTATTTTTAATATTTAATTTTGGGAGGAAAATTCCATTTTTGTCTCAAATTTTGGACAAAACTAAAAATGTTCATGAATAAAAAATTCCCCAAAATTGAATCAAAACTAAATATGAAGGTGCCAGAGCATCTTGTTTCAACATTTTCAAAACGTTTAATTTAAACATAACAATCCCCATACTCCTTTAAACCCTCTCACGCCTCTTCCTCTCCCCACCCCCACCTCCCTTGTTTCTGGGACTTCAATTTCAGTTTTCCAGATTTCAAATTTTGTCTTTTTAGCTGTAGGAAATTTGATGGAAAAAACTGAAAGTTTTTAAAAATGGACATCTTTTCACTAATGAAAAATAGTTTCATTTATATTTTTTGAGCCATCTCTGTTGTTAATCCCTCTGATGTTTGAATTCCTTTACATTTTGTTACACTAATTCCTCATGGATATCAGTAGATAAAATTGTGGGATTGGATTTTTACTTTGGTAGGGCATACAATTAGATTTGTTTGATACATTTTACAAATTAAAGATACTTCACTGTTACCTATTTGGTACATCCAGCACAAAACATAGTGCCGGTTTACAAATTTGCACATTACTTCAGAAGAATCTGTTGGCAATAAATACCACAAGGAAATATTTTCTTCCACACTCCACTGAGCGAGTCAATATTTAAACAAAAGAACGTTAAAAATTTCTTTTATGTACTCATCTGCATAAAATCATCAGTCAGTCTACTCCCTGACTGTCAGTTGCATGGTCCTGAAATTAAAGTTGGAAAATGATGACAGTCTTAGGTTGACTAATGATGAATTTATGCAGATAAGCATATGGCGAGGGGAAATTTAAAAATTAATTTCTTCACATAATGATACAGCAGGATGAAGTAGACATGAAAAAAGAAGCAAAATCCCAAGCCTTCCATCAGAATAGCTAAACTGAAAAGTGATCTGGAAATTTATTTCATTCAGCTTAATTATCAAACTATAAAGGCTAGGATTTTCAAAGTAGTTTAAAAAGGTTAATTAGTAGCTCTCACTGAATTTCAAAATCTCAAGCCACTTGCTTTATTTATTATTAAGCGACTGTTTGCATTCAAGAATGATGGGATATTGAAAAGTAGCTACAGCATTGACCCTTAGCCATTCAAGTCAATGGGAGCTTGGCCACTGACTCTAGTGAGCATCATAGGACCAAACCTAAATGACTTATGAGCATGAAGTCACTTAGCTACTTTTTAAAGTCCAACCCATAAATTTGCCTAGAAGTCCTAGTCAGGATTGGTCATCAATGTGCTAACCTCTTTATAATCTCTGCCCTGAAGAGCGGTTTGTCCAAAACAGAGACACAGCTCTAAGTGGTAGGTTTGGACTACATCTTCAGTGATACAAACACAAGCAATTTGGGAACAGCACTGAATTATTAAACATGTGTAAAAAATAATAATTTGTGGAGGGCTTTTTCAAATACAGGGTTTTTTTCTCCTCCAGTGAATGAAGTACTTCCATATATGGCTGTAACAGATTGGTGGTGTTTGCCTGAATCATCCCACCCTAAAATATGTTAATCCTGTTGAGGAAGGATTAAGTTGATTCCGCTGACTCACTAAGGAAGGCAGGTAGCTTATAAACGAAGTGGAAATGCATTTATGAGGAAGAAAGGATTTAGGGCACTAGCAGGATAGTCCTAAAGGAGGAACATTAGGAGCATTCAAATTTGGAGGGAAGATTTGAGCTAATATGCACATTGCCATATTGGTGCTGTTCTCTTTATTAATAAACCAATCCTTAGAAAGTTGGGAATATTGCCTGCTCTTAGTAGCAGGCAATTTAAAATGATTATCAATGAAATACAGACTTTTGGCCAAATCACATGCTCAGTGTTATCTTGCAATCCCATTGCCTTCAATGGTTTAGAGATGTCACTGTGATTAGGATTTGACTAAAAAAACAGCAAGAAGGGTTTTCTGTCTTAAAGCAGGCATAATGTCAAGCCACTTTAGTATTTATTCATCCAATATGAAACCAATATAAAACATTTTTAAAACTGCTAAAAGGAGGGCGACATTTAATACCACCCCCACCCCCACCTCCCTAAGGGTGTACTAAGTACTAAGGGTGTAACACCATAGTTAGGAAAGCATTTAAGGGAGTGAGAGAGGTGTGACCACATGGTAGAAGGGAGCCTCTTACTTTCCAGCCCTTAGTGATTCCACTAGAGCAGCTGCTCCAGAACTGAATTTCTCTTCTTACCTCACTAGAGCACTGGATAACTTTGGATGAGACACTACATTAAAGTTTTTCACTTAAGCTGGTATCAAACAAGATGATAGCCCGATGATAGAGTCTGTGTTTGGTCCATGCAGTCTCCATGCAGTCCCCAATCACATGTTTAGTGCATCCAGTCAAATAAACGGGAAGCCTTCTGCCTGTATTTCATATGCTTGCGGCAGCTTCCACCAGAGGCATGAGCAATCTCCCTCCCTCATGGTTACCTCCCATGTGGGGAGGGAGACCGCTGGGAGGGAGTTCTCTAGCTCTCCGCTCAGCTGAGAGGTGGTCATGGGGGAGGGAGACTGTGGGGGGAGGGAGATCTCTAGCGTGCCTCTCAGCTGAGAGGCGGCCTCAGGGGAGGGAGATTGTTACCACTCCTACCTCTCAGCAGGCTGGGCGCACTACGCGGGACTCTATGTGCTGGTGGATGTGGATGCTGGTGAGGTTACGGGCGAACCTAATTTATGAGATTTGGACACGTGGGCACCCATTAGCCCTGATTGGCCCGCATGGTGGACCCACAATGTCCCTAGACTCCACCATGAGTGGCATCTCGGTGGTGACTACGTGGAGGCCACGTGGTGGACGCCTAATAAATGGTCATGAAGGAATGCGCCTAGTTAAAGCTACTTTGGGCTATCATCTCATTTGATTCCACCCTTACAGTTTGTCAGCCAGCATACACAGAGAGATCAGTGCAGCTGTAATAGCATTAGACTCCCTGCACTGATCCCAAACGCAATACTCAATGCCCTATTTCATCTTTTTCCTTCTGAAAGAAAGAGAGCAGTCTGTGATCAGACTTCAGATTCCTTTAAAATAAATAACAATGAAAGTACTAACCAGATCTGGCATTCTCGGCAGCTATTATTCCGTGCAGGGCTTGGATTGGTCATTAGACAAAAGATAACAATTTGGGGTTGATTTGTACAGGTTTGTTTGATTCACACCCCATCATCACTCTCAGCCCGTAGCGTGAACAAGCCCTTAGGCCTTGTCAACATGGGGGAAATTATTCTGGTTTTAAAAAGGGGTGAATCAAATACAGACTAGCTAATCTATATTAATAAACCTCTATATGGTTACTTAATTTGGATTAAGAATATTTTATTTTGGATTTAACTCTGTAAAGAACAAAGGATTAAATTAAACTCCTTTCACACATAGGCCGTTTTTAGACATGCGCTGGGATCAGGCGCGGGAGCGGTGAAAGAGTCACGGTGCTGTTTTACACGAACTGGAAGCGGAAGTTGTGCGCGTGATTGGCGGCCGCGCATTCTTTTCCGGCCGCGTATGTCCCCCCAGAGAAATCAGGCCGGTTCGATCGCGGTCGGCAAAGAATGCACGGCCGCCAATCACGCACACAACTTCCGCTTCCTGTTTGTGTAAAACAGCGCTGCGGCTGTTTCGCCGCTCCCGCGCCTGATCCCCACTGCACGTCTAAAAACGGCCATAAGGTTGCCACCTCAGATTCTGATCATGAGACGCTCATAGGCCAAAATGGGAGTCTAAGGGTCAAACTGTGAGAAGTGGCAACCCTATTTCACACAATAGGCTGGCGGGAAAGGGGCAAAGGAGAGGGAAGGCTACACAGGACTTTTCCTCCCCACTGTCAGCCCCTTGTGTGAATCTGGGGCCATTCTGAACTAGCAATCCAAACCTTTTCCACACTTCCTGAAACTCAGCCAGGCAGTGCTCTACATCTTCTCAATAAACCAGATGCTTTTCTTTACTTCTTGCTTTTTTGATTCAGGGTAAGAAAAAGCAAGTGTGCTCTTTATCTTTTAAAATCATAATCCCGGTAGAAAATGACAGCAAAAACTGCCCTAAAAGATTTGGAACTGGCCTCTACTGTTTTAATTATTGTAAAGGACTCTAACTTTCATTATCCCCGAGACACCCGTACATTGAAATATAATCTTAAGTACATTAAACTCATGATAAGAAAGGGATTTGCTAGCACTAAGTGGGAAAGAGGAGTTCGATTTTGACAAATTCCTTCTGCAATGGTATGGGAAGCCTCCTGTTGACAATTTGCCTTTTACAGTATAAAACAAGCAGGGGCGGATCCAGAAGTGATGTGGATGGGGGGGGGGGGGG
>QEPC01010558.1:61234-76332 GCA_003113815.1 Sphenodon punctatus | reverse complement strand
ATGATAATGAAAGTGTTATATACAGCCCTGCCAAATTTCATGTACACTGGTTGGACTACAAAGATGTTAGTCAGATATACATTTATATGTTAATTGCTTATACCACCAGGACCCTTTATCCAATACTTCTGAAAGTTGGCAAAGATAGCAAATATGGGAAGGGGTGTAAAGCTTCCAAGTGTCATCTACATTAGATATAAGGCAAAGAAGTTACAGCTAAGAATGTATATGAATGTACATAAAGATTTTTGCAAAATAAAATAATTCAATTGCTTCTAAAACTGGATTCCTTTACTCAATCCTTGTGAAATATGGTACACTAAATGCCTTCCATTGGAGGTATATGCAGCCCAGGTTTCAGCCACATATAGTGAAAAACAACAAAATTACAGCCAAATATGTGTTTTCCATTGAAACCAATTAAAATGAAAGCCAAAAGGAAATGGGGGGGGGCTGAAGCCTCCTGAGCCCCCCCCCCGTGAATCTGCCCATGACAAGAATGGTAACAAAACCTCCAGCAGCTCACATTTTGTATTTTTAATATTGTAAGCTGCCCTTAGCCTTCAGGAAAGGGTGGGGTAGAAATTTAAATAAATACATAAATCTAATATCTCTATGCAAACAAATAGCACCTCATACTAATTATGGATAACAATCAGTAATGTGTCTCCATTGTGGAAGGAGAGGATATACAAAAAGAGAGGCACAGTAAATTAATTAACAGAATGCCAACAACTTCAGCATGAAAATCATGTTGCAGAAAAGCACAGGATGTTGTAAAGCAGTAAGACCCAGAGAGCCCTTTCCCGACATATATACCTTCAACTGTAGCAGGGGGCTAGCAAAAATAAGTAAAGCCAGCAGCAAGCACTTCTCAAACCCCATGCACTCTGAGATTAATTTCTCATGCCCACATATTTTTTCAAATGGACTCTGAAACTCACAGATACATTTTATATAATGCTCCACCAAAAAGACTGTTGAGCTGCCAAACAGAATGCCTTTGCTACAGCTACTCCCTTCTTTCTGTTCTTCTTTTCAGAGTGTTATAGGCCTAACAGAGAACATTCCATCCATAGACCTAATGCAGTTTCCAAAGGAGGGTTTAACAAGGGAAACAGAAGCAGACAGAGGTAACAGCGTGACTTGCCCAAGATCCGCAGTTTCTTCTAATTTCTCCCACATTCCAACAGATTATAGCCATTCATATGCTGCCTTTAGGAATTTTTGTATGTTACTAATTTTCAATTATAGTTTGGCATGCCATCACTCTAACAGCTTGTTCTTATGAGCATTTGGGTGGAAGCAAATACATCATAATTCACTTCAACCTCCTCTGTGTTCCCATGACTTTGGCCGTTTTTAGACGGACGCTGGGTGGTGGTGGTGGTCTGTGTGCACTTGGTGTAGTGCACACGCACTTCTGGTGGGTGGGTGGGGGTTTAGACGGCAGCGGATGGGTGTGCGTCCATCCACCCTCTGGCCACCCATGCCACCACATGGAGCAACCTAGGTTTTCCCTGTTGCTCTGTGCAGGGAGATGGGTGGAGGACGGTGTGTCAGTCACAGGAGCGTGCACCCATCCACTGCCACTTTTAAACAGGCAGTACCACACGTATCCACCTTGCGTGGTGCCGTCTCATCGAAAAACGGCCTTAGTGTGTGTTAGGTAGGGGGGGTGCCTACCTCTCCAAACAAGTGAGGTTAAAGTGGGAAGAAGGCAAAATTCTACTATGGGGTCATTTGTATGGGACAAAAATAACTGCCTGAATCCTCTAGAATCCCAGAAAATGTTAGCACTTCTTCCTATTGTGTTTTTCCTGCAGCATCTCTGCCACACTGACTGCTTGTTATTGAAGAATTCCTGCTAGCATTTTCTTTAAAGTTCTCAAGTAGGAAGGTCAGGGAAAGTGAAGAACTATTTAACCTGTTTCCCCCTATTCATGGGAACAGAAGTCGAGAGGCAGCTGCTCAAAAATAAATCCTCTGAATTAATTACCCTTGTGAGAACAAACAACAAGAATGAGGGTTTACTGAACCTCAGTGGCTTTAGAGAATGGTTTTGAGCAAGTGCTACTCATTCTCCTCCACCAACCTTTGATGCAGAAGTATAGGCTTAATGTTTGCATGAAACGACCACGTTTGCTCAAAACTATGCATAGAAGCGAAATGTGTTGGAAAGTTCAAATAGTAGAAAACAACTATTATATACAGCCTATTGTGTTTATTTAGAAATTGTAATGGCCATGTGGCTCAGCATAATAAAATTTCAATTCAATTCAATACAGCATATTGACTGGGATATGGTAACTGGGAACCAAAACACAAAGCTCCAGTAAAAAAAAAAAAAAAAAAAGCAAAAACCCAGCACATTAATCATGCAAAGAGATTTTGACAGGGCCTGCCAGACTTCATTCCCAGAATTAACAGATAACACAAGATCAACATATTCACACATCCACAGCTTTCTGTATTGTGGAACATACCTATTAATAACTTTGGAAAATTGGATGTTTCAATGTTGTGGTAGTAAACAATGGATGTGATGGCTGCCAAGAATGCCATCCCAGCTGGCATGTACAGGTGCAAATGACGGGACTTGGAAATCCTAGAAGGGGGGGAGGGAAGAGAATAAAATAAAATGCTTAAAACACAAGGCATACAGGTAAGTGTGCATGTCTTTAATTTGCAACTGGGTTACATTTTAATGTAATTACTGAGGAAGGTGTTACCTCTACAGTTCTAGTGAACTCCCAAATCCCACTTATGCCAATGGGATCTGCATAATTAAAGATGGCAAGATAGAACTCAGAAAAATAATTTGAGGGCTTATTCTCACAATCTCTGGAACATGTGGCAGCACAGTTGGTGTTCAATTCCTTCCCTTTTCCTGTGGTTGCTGGTGCTGCATGAAGGATTGCCCCTTGCAACAAACATGCACAATAATTTTTTTAAAGAAACACTGGGGGTTGTGTGAATGAGCCCTAGAAGTTTTATTTCAAATAGGCTGCAAAATTTAACTTAGGACTTTCCCACAAAAATAAAATAAAATAAAATAATAATAATAATAAAACAAAAATCCACATAAAGCAGGGGAACCTTTTCCCTCCTGCAGGACACGTTGAAGGAGGACAGGTTCTGCAGGCCTGACAGGAGTTAGGGGCCTGGGTGCTTAAGGGGTGCTCTCAGGATGGTGGGAGGAAAAGGAGGGTCCAGATCACAGATCTGTGCCATGGTTCCATCTCCTATCCTCAAGTGTATCACCTCTTAAGGACTGAACCCATGGGGCAGAGTCAGGAACTGAAAAGGGGCCAAATAAAAGAGGCTCCGTGGGTTCATATTTGGCCCACAGGCTTTAAAAGATTATGGGCGGTTCACTGGAGGAAATTGCAGTTCGGTTCTGTTTTCGGTTCAGTTCCCACAATTTCCAGATTTAAATATGGACCTGTATTACGGATAACAGGCTTATATAAAAAAACCTGGACATGCACAAAATGGTCACTGGACCATGCTGGCAGCAGAAGTGTCGTTGCCATTTTGGAAAACGGCAGCCAGTCTGTGCATGTGAAAAATGGCCTTCACACATGCGCAGACCAGTTTCCTTTTTCCAAAATGGTGGCAACACTGTCGTCGCCCTTTTGCAAATGGCCTGACATACACAGAACGGACCAGCGGCCATTTTGTACATGCACAGTTTAAAAATTTTTTAAACTGAACTGCAACAGATGTGTTGTCCACTGTGCCCATTAAAAATCAAATCCAAATCTGAATGACCACCCCTAAAAAAATTATACCACTGGCTTGCTGTGGTGGCAACTCTGTATCAGGAAGCCAGCTACTTGGGCACTGGCTATCTGAGACTCAGGCACTGGAGTGAGTAAGGATAGCACCTGGATGCCTTCTGCCTGGGTTTGGACGTGGCTAGGCCAGTTCAAAGTCTAAAAATCCTGAGCTGGTCTTATTTTTATTTATTTATTTATTTATTTTTAAATGTGATACCCCACCCCTCCTGCCATAGCAGATAAAGTACAACAATAAAAACTATATAACACACTACAAAGCATTGGAGGTTGTCAAAATCCACAACCCACACTAACCCCACTCCCCCCACCCATCACCCCCGCCAAACACCTGAAGGAACAGCTAGGTCTTACATTTTTGTCGAAAAGAGGGGAGGTCTGGGGCTAACCGGGCCTCTGCCTGGAGGGAGTTCTACAGCCTCAGTGCAGCCACCGAGAATGCCCTCTCCCCTGAGGGACTTGGAGAAGGCACCCCCGATTGACCACAGGGGTCTATCCAGAGCCCATGGGTGCACACCCATCTCCACCCATGGAGCCTCCTCCATTTTGTCACATGGCTCTGTGGGTAGGTGATGGGTGGAGATGGGTGTGTGCCGGGAGCACGCACAAACACCCCCCCGCCGCCTGTGGTCTTTCCACAGGCACACACCCATCCCCACCCCCGGGGAGTGTGTGAACAGATGCCCCCCTCACCGCACACCCAGTGGGGGGTGAGGGGCGTCCATGCAAAAACAACCACTGAGTCTCCAGCAGCCCAGAACGTTGTGGCCAGCCTACCTGGTAACTGCTGTCTTTCTTCTTGTAGCATAGTTAAAAACTTTTTAAGTGCATTGCTATTCGGGTAGAGTTGTAAGCCTATGTAGGTGGCAGGACTAACCCAGAGCTGTTCTGGAAAATAGTGATTTTTATTCTTACTAAAGAGCAGTTATATAGAGAACAGTGGGTTGGTGTACGGGAGCAAAAGGAATCTAGGGAGGGTCTAATTAAAATGTAAATGATCCCAAACCCCAGGTGTGGTTACAAGCAGGGCTGCATCCTCTGCAATGAAGAACGAGCCAAACAATTCAATTAGTTTATCCATAATTGCCTTGCATTCCTGAGGACCCTTTTCACCACCTGGTCATTTAATGGCCCCACTGATCATTTGCACCAAGGCAGCAAACATTACACTACATTCAAGGCCCCGAGCCACAGAATCCCCCTTTCCCCCACGGAATCTCCTGCCCTACTTCTCCCAGCGCAGAATTTCCAGCCTGCGCTGGGGAGATGTGGGGCAGGAGGCTGAGGCAGCCTAGGGGAGGGGAGCCCCTGCATTGGATTCACCAGGCTGTGGAGGGCAGGGTGGCAAGCCCTGGCCGCACCCACCCACCCACCCAATGGAGCTGTGTCCAGCGCAGTGAGGTGCAGAATTGGGCCCTGAGCTGTCCTGACTCCATGGGAGAATCGGGGCTCTGACTACATCTATCTGTATCCCCAGAAACCCTTATCCACCCTCGGGGATCTGGTACAAACCTCCCATTTAAACCTGCTGTGACATGAGGGGCCGGGCATAATAGTGTGAGGGAGCAGAGACTTGCCGAGCCTGGACATCAAGGCGGCAAATGTTTTTTTCCTCCTCATCACCTTTACAGAAAAACACCCATCTTCCTTTGATCAATAGAGCAATTTCTTTCTGTCCTTCCCACCTCCTTTAAACACTGTGCTCTGACCGAGATCTGCACTTTGAAATTGGCTGGAAAGTGAAATGTATTAGGGTCTTCCCAATGCTTCAGTCTTGTTGATCGGGCAATCTTTTCACCAAGCAGCTTACTTATAATTAACACAGGGGTCCAGCCTCTGCTAGCAAGCAACAACCTCCATCTACTAGCCTGGCTCTGTCTTCTCCATCCCAAACTCATCCGTCACTCATTAAGGAGGACACCATTTGGGGAAAGCTGCTACAGTCTCGCTTTGCTGGGGATACAGATATTTAGATCCCACAGGTGTCATTTGCTAGTTTTGGGGTTGTTTTTTAAACAGCAACAGTGACTGTTTCCCCAGGTGTATTGGAACTTTAGATTGGAGGAGGCGGGGGGAGACAAGAGGGAGGCTTTTCTTAAGCAGCCTCCGTGGGAGGAGGAGGAGTGGAGAACTCCCCCAGCAGGGCAGCAGCTAGGGGACAGTGTCCCTCCCCCCGCCCCATTTAAACCCCCATTCCAGGAGGAGANAAGGTTGATTTGCATCTCCACAGGTCTGTCTGGCCAGGGTTGCCAAATACACATTCTTTTTATCTCTTTGCATTTCCTGGAGCTTGGTCACGTGTCACAGTCCTGATTTGGGTTTTACAGTTCTCAATTGTAACATTACATACATGTTGCATGTTTTGCTTTACATATTTACTAGGCTTGTAGGCCAGTATCACATGTGTATGACACTATGTTCCTCCGTGACAGTGTAATTCTATTGAAATCAGTGGAGTTGCATTGGGGATTCAGTATCCCTTTTTAACTAATTAGGATTGCAGTTTCACAGGGCTATTGTTTAGTACTGTGCCAGTAAGTTGTGCAGGATTTTGAAGGCCATAAAATAAACTTATCGTCTGAGCACTTAAAGGATGGCCAAATCTGGAGGTTTCAGGATTTATGGAGGTCTTTAATTATAATATATATGCCTAGCTGCATCACACTTGCCTTGCCAAGTTTCTGGAAAGAACCATTAGGTAACAGACTGCAGGATTATGAAATTCCATCTCCCTGATGAAACCTTATTCCTACTGCATTTGACATAAAAGTCAGTACATTAATTTTGGTGTTAAACTGCACTTTGAGATCTTCTGCCCTTTCCTTGTAGCCTCGCACTCATTTCATTACTCAATAGCTGAGTAAAGGAGGGTGCCATTCATTCTGGGGTGGTAGTGGTCATAAAAAGGTAACTACCAGCAGCTGCCCAAAGCCTTTGAGATCATGAGTATGAGCAACTCCTCTAGGAAACCTGTTATAATGGGTGTAAACAGACTGACAGCAGCCCCGGTTCTGCTCCGCCTCACCCCCAGGTGGCCTGTCCATCTAAAGGCACACTGCTGGATGGTGAGGCAGAGCAGGCACTGCCTCCTCTGGACCAGCTCCACTTGCAGTGTTGTGGAACATCCCAGAGCACCACCAGCAGAGCCAGCCGGCCAAACTTGGGGTGCTGGCCCGAGGCAGAGTTGCGGTCCGTCTGGTCAGTGGACAGCAGCTGCAGCTCCACCTTGAGCTAGTAGTTGCCCCGGGCAACATCATTGAATTATGGGAGACAGCCTATAGCATCAGGCAATCCTCCCTCAACACTATAGTGCAGGGGTGGGACGTCTCATGGGGAAGACTGCGGGCCAGTGCAATTGCTGGGTCCTTTTGAAACGGACCCTGGTAGGCCTAGGCGTGAACAGACAGGGAGGTGCAGTCAGTCCTGCATCCATCTAAAGACTGCAGAATTAGACCCTTGGTGTGCAGATATTAGGGGTGGGACACCGGGGAGAATACCGGATTTACCAGTATCGGCATACCAGATCTTTAACATTGGGCGTTTTCCGGTTTTTTTACATTGCGGCCGTTTATCTCAATGACTGCAATGTAAAAAAATGGTAAAGCACCCAATGTTAAAGATCCAGCATGCCGGTACAGGTAAATATCGGATTTATCGGATTAACCCGATACACCCAAATATCGGTTCTCGGGAGAACTGGAATTCCCACCCGTGGCGGATATGGCTTTATTATCTATCCTTATTCATTCATGCTGCCTCTGATACTTATATTTTTGCTATAGTCCATATAGTAGTGGAGATATGATGTAGATGCATTGTTGCTCAACCAGTTGTACAAGCCAAGGGTGTATTAAGACAGCAGTCTTGGACTTTTGGCTCGAAAGTCTGTGGGTGACTGGACACAAGAGTGAGTCAGACGTAGAGGAGTGAGCAGCAGTACTGTTTATCTGGGTAGTCATGGGTCACCTCCCTTGGCAGAAAGAGTCTGTTTAGGGGGCAGGGATTTAGGAGAGTCTGTCTGAAGCACACAAATTGTCCAGGAGATGGAGTGTGCTCTGTTTGTTTGAGAGAGGGACTGTGAATAATTCTTTTGCTGATTTCTGCTTTTATATGACCTGATGTGTGTTGGCATGTTTCACAATGAATTTCAGAGGCCCTGACCTTCAGTTAGTTACTTCACTTATGAAAAATACATGTTGCAGGGCCTGCATTGGCACCAATGCGGGCCCTGCAACATGTATTTTTTATAAGTGGCCTGGAAAAATATACATAGGTGGTAAACCTATATACATAGGGTGCATTCCTCCGCTGTTAAATTCAATTGGAGCTAAGCCATTGATTTCAATGGATGAAGAATCGTACCTATAGACGTAATCTAGCTATGGAAGAACACTCTCATTGCAGGTACCAAGTAAGACAGCAATAGTCTACTCTATGTATGTGCCTCATTTTAGAAACCCTGGTTTCAGGGATGTGTGAATGGAGAGAAGACACTCACTAGCTTAGAGTGCTGTGAAGTTCCTGAGGCAGGGCTGTTGTAAATTAAAATGTCTCCTATTAAGAGTTCTATGTAAAGACCTGCATATTGGAAGCCATATAAAGTACACAACAAAAATGTTTTATTCATCCAACAGCAGTCAAACTGCTGCATATCACTGAGCAGAGCATCATCTACTGGCACCTGACCCATTAACAAACTTGTTGCACCTCCCCCCCCCACACCTCTTCCTTCCTATACTTCTTTCCCAGATCTTGCCTCCTCCCCCCCGCCCCCAGTTCCTGGTGCTCCCGCTGCTCTGCAGATGGCTGTCAGCAAGTTAATTTCACCTGCTTGGTGAAATTAAGAAGCCAGCAGCTGACAACAGAGCAATGGGAGTACCAGGAACTGCTGCCCCTGTGCTCCTTCCCCCCATCTGCCTGGACCTGATCTCCACCCCGCCTGCCCAACCCCCTATCACAGCAAGCACTGGAAGATTCCAGTTCCAGGCAGAGAGAGGCCCGACTGACCAGCCCCTTCACCACCCAGAAAAGCTCAGCTGGATGTAACTTTGCAGATGATATGATGGCAGCAAAGAAACTTTGCTTTGCTGCCCGCATAGCCACGGCATAGGCTTTTAATACAGCTCTATGCCGCAATCAGTCAGCTTCAGTATGAGTACAGCGCCACCATCAGTCTAACCATCTTCCTTCTTGCTTCAGCTGACACAGGTCTTTTGTGAACCACGGAGCCTCGTGCTGTCTATGCTGGGGGAGCGGACACCTGAGAGCCGTCCAGTCGATGGCTTCGCTTAGCAAGGTGTTCCAAAGAGCAATTAAGTCATTGAGCAATCGGCCATCAAGATCGGAAGGTATATCCCCCAGAGCATTCCAGAACCACCCTGGTTCCATAAGTCTCCGGGGGCGAACCATAAAAATAGGTTCTGCACGCTGCCGGGGCGAGACGTGTGCCAGGAGGCTGGCCTGCAGGATGTAATGGACTGTCCATGACAAGGGCACTGATGACACCTCCCCCAAAGCAGCCATGGAGGCTGCTTACTTTCACTTTTTGGAGTGCTCCAAAAAGACACTCAAAAAGCGAAAATAAACAAGAACATGGATGAAGACCACAGCGGGGACAGCTTCCTGTATTCAGAGGTCGCCGCAGCTGTGTGTCAAGAGGAAAGTGGGGGCAGAGCGCAGCTCCTGCCTGTCTGTGCTGTTTGTTGCACAGAACCTGCAAGTGGAAGCTGTGCACAGGATCCACAGAGCGACCCTGAACTCCAGCGGGCTAATCTCTTGTCTATTAACACCCATGGTCTGTGTTCTTTTTAACAAAGATTTGAGCAATCCCATTCCAGTTAAAAGGCTGCAAAAGGACATTAATTCACTCTATGAGTTTAGGCTGCATGACAAGTTAATCTGTGGTGGATGTACATTTTACATTCTTACCAACTTTTCCACTTTTAAATATTTGATTATATTAGACTTATGGGGCGATCTTCATTATAATGTGAGATATAGTGGAATCCACTTAAGTAAGTTCGAGTTTTGCATATCTCAAATTTCTGGGTAAGTGGAATTCATTGGTTTTCCCCAGTCACAGGCCTATAGGGATGTATTGCTTCTTGAGCTGGATAAGTAGAATTTTCTGAACTCTGACAAGTCAAATTTTAAAGATATATAGAGATTTAGAGACTACTCACCCAGCTAAAAATATCAGGACCTTTTAGTGTTTTGACGATTTCTTGGCAGCATGTGGTTAAATTACTGTAGTATATACCCTACAGTAGATTCAGGATGAGTCTTCATGTTGGGCAGGCTGCCAATGGGGAAAAGGCAGTGAACGTGGGGTAATTTCAGACATGACGGGCCTCTCGGCCTGCCACGCTGAACCATGGTCTGGGATCCGTTTCGGATCCCGGACAGGAATCAGTCCGGCTGTCCATTAGACGTGCCGGCTGATTCCTACAGTGGATTGGGGAAGGGGCGGGGCTGTGTGGCGCGACGTGCGGCCGCACAGCCCCGCCCGCCCGCACTCCCCCGGACGGCCGCCCTCCAGGAGACAGGCGGGTGCAGCGGCCAATACGGCCGCTGCGCCCGATCCCACATCGGAGTCTGGGCCACGATCCGGGCTGGCGGAAGGTAACAGACGTTACTTTCTGCCGATCCCAGACCATGGTCCAGCTAACCATGATTCTGGACCTCCAGAACCGTGGTCATTATGATTCTCGACAGAGGTTCACTGTGGTGAACCTCTGGCGGAACTCACTACAGACATTACGGGACTTTCGGTCACCACAGGGGGTTCACTGTGGTTGACCGTAGTCTCATAACGTCTGAAATTACCTATGGACTCCTGAGTATAACCTGTCCATGAAAGCAGGTGAGCTCAATAAACCAACATGTGTTTTCTACCTCTAACTATTATGATCCTATAAAATTCTAAAGTAAAAATAATAAAGAGGATCTTGACATCCCTCCAAGAAATACATCACTGGACTGTAAAATATCAAAATGTTTCAAACCTTTGGGGAAATATCATAATTTCTATTAGAAGCCATAATTCCCAAATGCAGGAAGTTTGAAGACAAGTCCCCCCCCCCAAAAAAAGATGAAAACTACACCCATTCCTTGTATATGGTGGTTTTTGACTCTTTGTCCACTGTGAAGCCTAAACTTCTATTAAAAAGTCAGTGGAAACTTTTCCAGGGTAACGTCTGCAAAACTGGGTCTGAATGACATTAATGTGATGCTTATTAGATTTAAACAGATATACTAAACTATGGGTTTACTAATAAAATTCACATTAATAACTACGGCTATGGCTGCCATCCATTCTGTTTATTAAAATATGGTCTCACCTTCCTATGGTAAGGACAAATGATCTTATTATACATTTCAAATTACTAGTTGCAAAATGCATTGCCATAGTTCATATGAATTTATTCCAAATGCAGTATAACAAACCCCATAGGACCAGAGAACAAGTTTATTCCATCAAGGTGTACACTATAGAAGGGTTTGGCAATAGGCAGTTGATAGAAATGTTTCTCAAAATTGGGATTGTTATAAGCAGGGATTTATTAGCAGGGTCTGTTACACAGAGGTTTGACTGTAGTTTCACCTATGTTTTTTAAAAGCACTAGTTAAGGACAATATAACGCAAATTTCAGGTCACAGATAAAATAAATTTTAAAATTAAGATTATTCATGCTAGTGAAGTAGTATGTTCTTGATTCTGGCCCTGATTCTGTAAACACACTGATTTCAAATCTCGCTTCCTGACCATAATAAAGTTAGGCATATACATAAGTGTTTGTAGGGCATAGGCCTATTGATTCAAATCCTGCTCTCACTGAAGTCTTTAAAGGAATGAAATCAAATACTCAATAATTTCATGTGCAACAGAAATAGGTTCTATGCTCTTTCACTTTGTTAACACATTAACCTTCACTCATAGGGTAAATTCCTGCTCACTGTAGTCATGCGAGTATAGCTCCAGTGAAAGCAGTGGGCTTGACCCTCCTCTGGAACAGTAGAAGCTAATAGTAGTAACCCCAAAGACCTTGGGTTACTCCAGTACAAACTCTGTGAGAGAGGGAATCAACTCCAATAGGTCTATTTATCTGAGTAAGGCACGTAGAATTGGCTCATGGGGGAATCTTATGACCTAATCCGGAAGATGGAAGTTTTGGCTGAGTAAAGACTGTGGGATTAGGCCCTTTACATAGCCCTATAATTAATCATTAAAATGTCACCATATGCATGAATTGCCAGGATTTATCTGAGATTGTTTTTTTGAATGATAGTGTCGTTAAGTTTGACTAAAAATGATTAGGACAATTGTGTGTGTGTGTGCGCGCACATACTTGGCAAAGTCTATGGAATTTCTGATACATGGTCTGTAGGTCAATCACCAAGAATACAGATTCCATGTTTCTAACAATCAGAAGAGCTTAGATGGAATTCTTGCACAGCAAGTTAATACTTACGTTCAAACCCTTTATAAATAGTCAGTGTTATCAAGAAAAGCTGTGTGTCCACTTACCCATCTGACACTATGCCCTCTGCTATTTCGCACACCAGCACAAACAAAAGGATGAAAGTCAATATCCAACGTAAATTGTGGCCAGGAAAATGGAGCCAAGTGCTATGATGTATATGAACTTTGGAACTCTGACTTCCCCATCCTATATGTTAAAATAAAAAACAAAACAAAAAGAATTTATCATGAGGATATTTATGCACAATCCCCACCAAATATAAAATTACAAATACTAATCTAATTTTCTAGCTTAATGTAAGTATGAAAGAGAGATAACCAAACTAGAGAAAAGTTAGAAAACTGACTGCAACTACACTGCAAGAAAGCTAGCGTAAGCTATCATCCTAGGCCATTTTTAGATGAGCGCGCGGTGCGCTCGCACGTGGTTTCCAAAATCCCGTGAGGCGGGATTAGACGAGACGCTGCTGTGAGTCAAATCTCGGCTGGAAAAGAATGCGCGTCCCCCTCCTGCGTGACTCGCGGCAGCGTCTCATCTAATCCTGTCTCACGGGATTTTGGAAACCACGTGCAAGCGCATTGCGCGTTCGTCTAAAAACGGCCCTAACTCTATGTATTCTAAAACTTACTCATTGTACAAAGAATATGGGTTGGGTTTTTATAAACAAGACAAATAGCCTGCTGGAGTCTGTGGGTGAAAACAGACATGACGCTAACCACCCTTTAACCATCCTTGGTGGTCATTTGTGCATGTTTCAGGGCTGCATAGGGCACCAGTACAGCCCTGCAACATGCATAAATAACCACCACGGGTGGTTAAAGGGTGGTTAGTGTCATGTCTGTTTTCACCCTGTGTTCAATCCATGCAGTCCCCACTCACCCGTTTTAGCATATAGAGTTAATAAATGGGCAGCCCCATGCTCGCATTTCATGTGCTGGTGGTAGCTGCCACAGCTGGAGCCACTCGGTGCTTTCCCTCTCTCCTACACTGGCTCTGATGGGGTAATAGCGAGGTAAAAAGGGGGGGCGGGGGATAACACTGAGCTAGAGAAGGCTTCTTCCCTGGCTGTGACACCCCTTTTGCAGCAGTGCTTGCGTGCTCAGGCAGCTGTAAGAGGAGAAGGTCTTGTGAAACGGCTGCAAGGAGTGTGCTTGAGCAGCTGCGAGAGGACGATCAGCTGTGAAGCAGCTGCAAGAGGAGAGAGCAGGGGTATAAGGAGGACCTTCTCCTCTTGTCCCCGCTCTCTCCTCTTGCAGTCGCTTCAAAGCTGATCACTCTCTAGCACCTGCACTAGGCACAATTCTATGGTGCTGCTGGACCTGGATGCAGGCGAGGCTGCAGGTGATCCTAATATAAAGGAGGTGTATGCATGGGTGCGCATTAACATGCACTAGCCCACATGGTGGGCCCGCAATGGCCTTGGATGCTGCCATGAATGGGGGGTAAGTGAGGGCTGGCAAACACCTAATAGACAGGCAGGCGAACACCCACCTGGTGGGTGCTGATGCGGGCTATCGTCTCGTTTATTTTCACCCTATGATAAGACACAAATGAATAGTTTTCCTAAAAGGAAAAATAAATAAATAAAAGATCCTGAACATTTTGGCCCTGTAAACACTAAAAGCATATGCATTACTTTATTAATGAGAAACCCCCTTGGACTACTCATGTGAGAGAAGTTATGCATAAGTTTCTAAGTGTTTGTATGCTTTACCCCATAGTTTGTTAGTAAAACAAGAAGTTACTATGTAACTTGTTTTTACAGAAGACAAACAGTAAAGCAGACATTATATACAAGTATCAAGCAATTTTAACAATCTGATTACAAATCGTTTTGTGCATTATGTTTTAATTAAACTTTTAAAAACTTTTTTAAAATTCCTGTGAAGCAGGAATTTCTGTGAACCTTATTTAAAAAAAACCCAAAACACACACACATAAATTTCTTAAAGTATTTTATTTCTGCCAAACGCTTTGCCCCAAAGTATAACTGGTTACTTAAAATTAAAAGAGCCCCTACAGTGTGATTAAAACCAGTAGGAACAGAGTCACTGAGTTCTCCAAAGACCAGATTGCACTTTAACTAAGAATGCTAACTAAGAATGCACCTTAACTTGGGGTGAAAGTAAACGAGGCAGCAGCCAACCAGACTCCCCTGCCCAACGCGTGGAGCAGCAAAACAGCCACTACCTGCTGGGACAGCATGGCGAGCATAACACAAGTGCAGCCTCCCGCGTAGCTGCCACACTTCCCCCATGCCCCATGCTGGGCCAAGGAACTGAACACACGGGCAGGACTCGGGTCCAAGAGCAGTGGCCACTGGCAGCCAGAAACAGGATGAGGCCTGTGAAAAGTTGCCAACGACAGCAGACCGCTCATAGGCCACTTTTACACGGACGCCAACCACCCACGAACACCCGGAAACACCCATCGGATGGGTGGGAGAGCGTCCGTGTAAAAGCCCACGACTGGGTGGGGGTGCGTGCACAACTCACCCGCCAACACCCACAGAGCAGCCACAAGGGAGCTGGCACCCTCCGTGGGTGGAGGTGGGTGGAGATGGGTGAAGCAGGGGCAGCTGGTGGATATTGAGGTTGGAGGGGCAGTAGGGCCAGCGGGCAATGGTGGGCGGAGCCAGGGCAACAGTGGGCGGCATAACCCAGCAGCAAGGAGTTCCAAGGGTTAATGTTGGATGGACATTACATTACTTAATCAAGCAATTTCAGTTAGGTTAGGCAGGTTATAATCACCTCCTCTGCCAGGTTTAAAAGCAGGCAGACAACCTTAAACCTCACTTACAAGCAGTTTTAGCAAA